>CAWUER010000371.1:0-13652 GCA_963921195.1 Pegoplata infirma | reverse complement strand
CTAGAATAAATATTTAATTATGTATGTAAATAATTTTAAATAATCCAAAAACATTAACCCCCTAAACTTTTAAAATTTCTGTGTAATTTGTTTTTGTTATAGCAATAAATTGTATTGAAATTTTGACAACGCGGCGCATTGCGTTTTACAAAACTAATTAATTTTCGCAAAAACATTATTTTCTACTACAGAAGATGTGCTTTTGTTAAATGTGGATTTGAGCGACAAGCCCTTATAATACGGTATTTACACCAACGAAAACAACTTGTTTTTGAATATTTTTTTGGTTTTTGACAAAAACTACACAAATTTTCCATACAATTTAAAAACTGCGTTGCCAACTAAAACTGAACAAAAACTAGAATTTAGGTTGTGGTCTATGCTACTATTAATTCAGTGTGAATGTTTTTTTCAATTTTCTTTTGGTAAAAACGAATGTCAAAATAAAAATATTTGTTTTTTTGTTAAATTAATATTCAAATCTTTTAAAAAAGTAAATAAATGTGTAATTTAATTTTTTTAATAACGTGTGGCTATTGTAATTTTGTGTGTTTTAGTGAATTTAGAAAATAATTAATTTGATTTGACAAACAAAAACTCTTTTTATTCGGTATAAACAGTTTGGTTTTCCAAAATGCTTTTTTGCCAAAAACAAGTTAGTTTTTGTTTGGTCTAAACATAGTATAAAGCAAGGTACCCACCCTTATAAAGCAAGGTACCCTACCTCCCACAAAAAAACCCCTGTACTTTTTTTTTAATTTTGGAGGGTATAAAAGATTCGGCACATCCAAATTTATACACTCAAAAAATTATGTTAGTATAATCAACTGAAAATGTCAGTTAAAATAACTACTTTGTTACTTTAAGTTATTTTGGGGTCAACTACTTTTTCAGTTAAATCAACTAACAATGTTAGTTATTTTAACTGACAAAAAACAACTGACTTATGTAGTAAAAATTACTAACATTTGTAGTCAAAACAACTAATATGTAGTAAAAATAAAATAAACAAAAAATTTTTCAGAAAATAAATTGAAGACCAAATTTTTTCCAAGTTTTTTTTCTTTTTTTAAAAGTTCTGAAAAATAAAAAAAATTTATTTTTTTTTTGAAAAAACTTTGGAAATTTTTCAGAGATAATAAAATAAAATTAACTACTTTTAATAACTGTTACTGCATTACAGTACTTTTTTGTTAGTTATTCAAAAAAACGACTTTAAATAACTAACAGAAATAGTTGTTTGATATTTTTCATACAAAAATTACTGACTTTGTAGTTGGAAACAACTAACTACTGTAAAATATACAAACAACTAACATGTAGTAACTTACATAATTTACTGAGTGTATATATATGTATATTTGTTCCTTTTACTCCTACAAGGAGCATAGGGCCGCTATCCAAATTTAGCACTCAAAATCTTTACTAAAAAGTGAAAGTTTTACCCCTTATGAAATTTTCTATACTTACTAGCTTTTCCAGTTTCAATATCATAATCATATTCCTTAACTTCATAATCGGTAGTATCGATAAAATAGAATTTCTTAGTCTTTTCATTCCAAGCCAAACCATTCGAAATACTAACATCACTTTTGATTATCTCAACTTTGCCACCTTTTTCAAATTTGTACAATGCACCCATGCGTTGCTTAAATATTTCACCAACATGACGCATAGTACCAGCAAACAAACGACCACGAGGATCACATTTACCATCATTAATACGATTGCCATCCAATCGCTCATCACCCATTTCTACCTCATAGAGAGTCTTAACCACTGTTGCGGTTGCGGAGATACCATCCCATTTAACAGCGACTACACGACGACCACAACCAACGGCAAATTGATCGGTGGTACCCTCGACTGGTATAATAAAACTTGCGAAATCTTCACCATCAATTTTAGCTTTGTATACTTTATTTAGCTTGTAGTCATAACGTAGTATTTTTCCAGCATTAAGATCTACCAAATATAAACTTTGAGTGGCAATATCCCAGTGAGGGCCTTCACCTAGCTCAGCGTATGAATCGGGAAGTGGTTCAACTTTATAAGACATCTATAATAAATAAAATCAGAATTGAAAATTTGTTTTTATTTATTTTTAAATTTCTTAAACTTTTTAAAAAACAATTTATTAAATTATTTGATAACCTTTGAACTCATTTGTCATTTTTAATTAAAAATAACTATTTATAATCGTTTCACAACAAAACTATTTTGAACATCTTAATCTAATGCATGTAATATGTAACCAGGTGTAAAAATAAACAATTAAAGTTGAATTCAACTTGACCGAATTTATGAATACCCTACACAGTGCCCTCCACAGTTGTCATAACGATATCATATTGTCATATAGAAACGATATCGTTATCGCCTGGAATAAGCTTATTTTTATCTCATACAATATTATACTATTATATTTTTTAACAATAATTTATATATGTTATGCGAAGGTTCTTTAATTACACTGTGCTCGAACTTGACTCTTTCTTTTTAACAAGCTGGGCACCCTACTGGTAAAGTTAATTCGGGTACCCTGAATTCAATGGTGCTAGCCGTTAGTTAGCGCTCGTATTCGCGATTTAAAATTTTGATGATTAAGTACAATAAAAACGATATTTTTAAACTTTTGCGATAATTTTTAAATTTAAAACCATTCAAGTCTGTTAAACTAACACAACAAACCATAATACCGTGCATTTTTTTTTCGCGAAAAACATTTTTTGTTCGGGAAAAATATTTATTTTCGTGAAAAAATTGGTTCAATACAAACATTTTTAGTTTGATTTGAATTTACGACGGCCATCTGGTAAAGCTAGTTCGTGTACATTAAATCACATTGGGCGTGTTCTGCAGAGAAACCTGCTACTCAACAGTTGAGATGTAGCATGTTTTGATTAGTTGACTCTGCTGAACGCAATTTTTTTATAAATGCTTTAAAATATTGAAAAAAAAATAATTTTTTTAAGGTTTTCATTTACTTTTTTAGTTTAAACTACTTTTTTATGTTTTTTTTTGTTTATTTCCTTGAATATCGCCAAAAAAAATAATTTCAATAAAACAGCTTATTTATCAGTTTGTGATCAAATGTAGCACAATTTTTTAACGCTACCAGTGCACTGTGGGCCAGCATTTCCATTTTTTGGCCAATAAGGTCTGTAAGGCAACACATATTAAAAAAAATTTTTTTGGAATGTCGACATCTTGAATTTTGTCCATCTTTAATATCTTTTTACTAAAGCTTAAAGTTTTTTTTTTTGCATGAGGTTAAAGTCAATGTTTGAGATTTTTTTTATATTTTTTATTTATGAAACAAATATTTTTTTTTTGTACTTCGACACAATATTTTTTCAAATTTTCGGCGAAGTTCTCCTAAAGACATACCTGTTTGTCCAACAAATGAGATAAACTGCCAAAAAGTCAGCTATAAGCTTATTTTTTTTTAAATAAATTATGGAAATTCATACTTTTGTTGAAATCCGACTTTTTTCAACACCAAAGTCCAAAAAAGTCCAAACGATATTGACAAACCTCGAATTACGATCTGTCTCTGACAATATATTCTATTCACATTTTTGCGACCCTGTGCGACCGTTCATAAACTTTTGATCTAGAGGCAATAAACCAAAATATGGCGTTTAGAAATGCCCTAAAATGGAACTTCAACATTTTTTTGATATTTTTGTTTCCAATTATTTCTAATAAAAAATGTCCCACTTTGACAACATTGGCGTGATAACTGGTGATGGGCACGTGAGTGAATTTTTTTGACTCACGTTGACTCACGCTCATGCAAAAAAAAACATAATTTACTCAATCGTTTTTTTTTTCTCACACTTGCACACTATTTACGTGAGCAAACAAAACACCACTCACCTGTGACTCACGCTCACTCGTCACTCACGCTAAACATTTAAAACACGAAAAAAAATTGTAAAAACTGAATCAATACAAATAATTAAATTATAATACAATAATTAAATAATTTTGACTCACGCAAAAAAATGCACTCACTGCAAATCATTCACGCAAAAAATTGTCTCACTCACGAACAACAAATTTTAATCACGCTCACTTTCGATTACGCGTAATTCACGTCACCAGCGTCCATCTCTAGTGCTAAACATTAAAGTTGGTAACGCATTTAAGCGGGCATATTTTGGCAATAGCATTTTTAATATTTTTTTACGAAATTGTAAGCTTGTAGCATTATTTGTACATTTAGGATGGCAAATGCTTATTGGAAATAAAAAAGTTCTCTCTTAAATGTGCCACTGAATATATGAACTTTTTGACGCATTTAAAAAAGAAATATTTTATTAAAATCTTCTGATAAAAGCAAAAAGAGGGATTTATAAAAACATAGAAATGTAAAACATGTATTAAAAGGCTATGTCCTAAATTTTGGATCCGCCATTTTTATTTCAAAAAATCTGAGTTCGTATTCGTGTTGCGCAATTATTTTCTGGTGATATTTTGAAACATTAATCAATAATTTAAATATCTTGTCCGCGATATTGGATCCGCTATTTTGAATATTTGGTTCGAAAATCAGATTGGCATTCCAAAAAACTATCAAAATCAGACAACATAGAAACAAACTTAATATTTTATTTGACGCCATATTGGATCCGCCATTTTGAATTTAAAAAATTGGAGCTCATATTCGTAATTACCAACCCTAAATACATCAAAAATTACTAATTTAAGTACAATTAGCTAAGAATTACAAAAGCATATTCGCCATATTGGATCCGCCATTTTGAATTTCAAATCTTTAATGTCAAAATCAGTTTTTACATCTGAAAAACTATTAAAATCTAAGTTTTTAGCCAAAAGAGACAACATATAAAAAATCTTAAATTTAAATTTGTCGCCATATTGGATCCGCCATTTTGAATTTTAAAAGTCTGAGCTCCTATTCGTTATTAACGACCCCAAATACATCGATAATGATTATATTAAACACAATAAACAAAGAATTAAAAAATCATGTCCGCCATTTTGGATCCGCCATTTTGAATATTGAAATTTTTTTTTCAAGAATCGTGATCAGCGATCCTTTAACACCCATATGCCATACTTTTTTGACATATAGGTTAAGCGGTCTATTTATGGCCAAAATTCAGGGATGCTGGCCCACAGTGCAGTGATGAGAAGCGCTCACTCAACATGTTGACTGAAATGTCAAAAATTAAACCGTTCAGAAGAATGTTGAGGAGCAGCTGAGTAGCAGCTTTCTCTGCTGAACGTACCCATTGTAATATCAGTTTTTTCAAAGTTAGCGTATGTATCAGCGATATTCGCGATTATTTTTTTTTATTTTTATTTTAGGTAAAAAAAAATATTGTTGTTTTATTATTTAGACAACTGCTGAATTTTTATCCTCTAAACTCTATTGAATATACAAACAAAAATTTTATTCGCGGAAATTTTTTTTCGCGAATTTTTTTTGCGAAATTTTTCCAATTTTCTTTTATTTTGCTAGTAATTAATGAAAATGAGTTGAATTCGATACATGACAGAAACAAAATTTTTCGAAAAAAAAAATTTTTCGCGGATTTTTTTTCGCAGAATTTATTTTTTCGCGAAAAAAAACAATGCGTTTTTTAAATTTATATTTAAAATTTGTCCCAGAAGCATAAAAATGTAATTTTTGCAGTACCTGGCTTTACAATTTTAAATAGCGAATATCGCGAATACGAGCGCTAACTTCGAAAAACGGCTAGCACCATTGAATTCAGCGAATTAGCTTTACCAGCAGGGTGCCCAGCTTATTGATTTTTGCGACTAGCACAGTGTTATTATTTGCAAATTAGTAATGTAAATAATTCACGTCAGAAATTTCAGTCTTGCAAAAAGTTGCAATACCAGAATTGCAACTTTTTTTGCTTGTTTCTTTGTGAATTAAAGCAATTGTTTTTATATTTAAAAAAATTGCAAATCTTTTCTTGCAACTACACATCATATAAAAGGTAATTGAAAAATAAAAATTTTATTAAAATTTTTTTTTTTTTAAAGTTGCAATATTGCACTTTTGCAAGGGTCAAAAAATTCTAAAGTGAATACCCTGAGTATTTCCATTTCATTATTTAAAAATTAATTCATCTTATAGAAAACCACATTATAATGCTAGACTCGATGCTATGGTGGTCGATCGGTCTAAGACGCCAATCAATCATAGTTGTTACGAGTGTAACGTGGTGTTTAGTAACCTCAGGTTCAAATCCCACAGCAGACTAATATAATTAAAACAAGTAAGAAAATTATAGTCGGTCAACACCGACCATATAATACCCTACACCAGAGTTTCCCGGAAAATGGGTCCCAAGTTCAAACATGGACTGATTAGATCTATATTTTGTCAAGTCATTAATAAGTGTAAAAAACACTCACTAATCAAATTTGAGTGAAATAGGCTTATTTTTGTTGATAATAAACCGATTTAACTGAATATCGGGCGAAATTAGCACATGGGGCCTAAGTCCAAAAATGGTCCGATGATAATCAGATTTGATAAGGTTATTAAAGTACGCGTTTAACATATACAAACAGAGTTTTAATGAAATATTTTCTATTTTTATGAAATTTGAGAGAATTATGTGAAAATCGGGAAGGTGGTTTGTATGGGGGCTACAAGAACAACTGGTCCAATTTCTTAAAAATTCGGAATGGTGATTTGTGTAGATGAAACATGATTATCTGCCAAATTTCGAAAATATACCTATTATAATGCGGATATTAGAGTCATTTGAGCCAAAACTAAAGAGGACCTTTGTATGGGGGCTAGGTCTAAATATGGACAGATTTTTTCCAATTTCAATAGGCTTCGTCCTTGGGCCAAAGGAAGTTTAAGTTTCAAATTTCAAGTCAATTGATTAAAAATTGCGACCTGTATCGTGTTTACACCGTTTACATGGACAGACAGACGGACGGACGGACAGACGGACGGACGGACGGACATCGCTAAATCGACTCAAAAAGTGATTCTGAGTCGATCGGTATACTTAAAAGTGGGTCTAGGACCAATATTTCGGGTAGTTACAAACATCAGCACAAACTCATTATACCCTGTACCACAGTGTGGTGTGGGGTATAAAAATTCTATATGGAGACAATTTCACAATTTTCAAATGTTAATCACATAAATATTATAATATAGAATCACTGATGAAGCCAAAATGCAGAAACTATGCCAAGTTTGATTCAGAAATTGTTACTATATTAACTAGAGTTAATTTTGAAAATTTGATCTGCGGGTATCATAATTTTTTTTGAAGGATTTAGGGGAACTAAAAAGAATGGCGGTATTTTTTTGAAAAAAAAAATCGCTCCTTGGGGTGGTTCAACGCATCTGAAAACGCGAATTTTAAGCTGATTTTTCTGCAGAGCAAAAACTGTTGAATATATCGCAAATCTGATTCCACCAGCAAAAATAATACAATGGTCGTTTTTCAAACTCTTAAAAAAAAGAGGGCGGAAATATATGGTTTTTCCATTTTATTTTTAAATTAATTTTTTAAATATGCACAATTAAAGGGTATTTTCAGCTTAACAAAATGGTACCAAATTTTCCGTTCTATCACAACTCGTTAAAAAGTTATAAGCTCTCAAAAATGGGCAAAAACACGTTTTTTGAGAACTTTGACCTCAATTTTCTCGAAAACATGACGTGATAGAAAAATTTAAAAACTAGATTCAGAATCAGCATCGAAATGTTAATTGAAAACAAGTTTTATGATCCCAGAATATGATCCAAAAACATCACAAAAAAATTCTCTCAATAATGAACAAAAATGCGTTTTTTTTGAACTTTGACCTCAATTATTTCAAAAACCTGACGTTAGGGAACATTTTGGAAACCAGATTTGGAATCAGTATTGAGAGGAAAATCGAAAACGGGTGCCCAGACCGCTGATCCATCCAAAATTTTTTTAAATTTCGGTCAGTGTTTTATAATTTTACCATTAGAAAAAAAACTTTAAAGCCTCTTCATCGTGCATGATTAAAAAAATAATTTAAATTTTTTTTAAAAAAATTGTTTTTTCCGCCCCTTGCTGTGGGTTATTGAAACTTTTTTTAAGAGTTCAAAAAACTGATATTGTATTAATTTTTGCTGTAGAATCGACTGGTGAAATCAGATTTGCAATATATTCAGCCATTTTTTCTCTGCAGAAAAATCAGCTCAAAATCCGCGATTTCAAATGCTTTGAACCACCCCAAGGAGTGAAAATTTTTCCAAAAAAAATACCGGCATTCTTTTTTTTTAGCTCCCCTAAATCATTTAAAAGAATGATGATATCCGATAAACAGATAAAGTGACATAGTCACCAAACGAACTCTAATATTTACAATTTAAAAGTTATTCAATTATCAACTTCACACATTTTCAGAAAAATTAATTTATTATCCTTTTTTGTTTAATGTTACACCGAACCTTATTTTATTTAAATACTTTTAAAACGGAAAAAATATAAATTTTTTAACACATAAAGACGATACTATCAACTAAAGATTTTAAAAGTTATTACTGACCTTTTATAAGAAAATAGTTTTTTTTTAAGTAATCGTACGGTATTTGATATCAATAAATGTTGAATTGAGTATAAATTAATATATAAAAGTTTAAATTTAATTTGTGAACAATAATAACGATGTGAAATATATGCAAACAGAATATTGATAAGATATTGATCAACTTGAAATAAAAAAAATAAAAAAAATAAAAAAACATGTAACTCTTGATTTACAAAGTTCTATTTTTACATGATTTTGAAAAAATATTTTTTTAGAAAATATATTATAAATCTGGTCTTAAACATCGACTTTTTTGCTAGAGAAGCAACACGCAGCAAAAACAAAATTCGTGATTTTTTTCTATTCCGTTTGCTTCTCTACCTCGACTTTTCCACAAACATCAAGACATGACCACAGACTAATACAGACTCGACATAAGTGACAGACTTTCACGCAAGCAAAAAAAAGTCGCTGTGAAAATTTTCTCAAAGCTGAACTTTTTATGAGTTCTTTTACCTCAATTAACGAAGACCTTAATACTTCGGTCCTAATTAACCCCGTATTTCGAGGGTTATCTGTAACTGCATTTTATAAATGTAAATAATTGAAATTACAAGTAAGAAGATTTTAGCTAACAAGGAAGGTAGGGTAGATACCTTCCTTGTTAGCTAAAATCTATTAATTATTACCAATTTTTATTGAACTTTCCCGTCCCGAGTAAAAATGTTTAGATATATTCTTATATATTACATCTTATCCGAGATTTGAAAAAATCAGTACTGATCCGAGTAAGGTCAGTACTGATCCCAGATTTGAAAGATCAGTACTGATCCGAAAAATGGATCGCTAAGATCAGTTTGAATCGGATGAAATTGTACCCGCCCGATTGAGACTGATATAATCCTTCACATTTTTACTTGGGATGTAATAATGCCAAAAAAAAGCTTTAGCATTTATTGCCAATGAAATTTTTTGGCATTGGCATTGTTTGTTTGTAATAATGCCAATGCCCAGTTGGCAACGTCCTCGAGCCATCCTCAGTGACGGAGCGGTGACATGTCAGAGTCACAGCTGACATCCACAAGACATCTCTATGTACTGGGTTGAGGACAGTTTCATATATACAAATTTTCAAAATGTCCTCACTCAAAGTCAGCTGAGGTCATGGCTGACCTTCTGGGGACATTTCACCTAAGACTTCTTTGGGGAAATGTCTGAATAAGGTCATGCGAATTTACAAAAAATTTTCGTATTTCCTTTAGTTTTTACTTTTATCCATTTTCCTTTATAAATTATATTTCTCATATTTAGAAAAAACTTTTTGCCTTTTTAGTCCCAACTGGATTTGAACCTGGAACCTCCAGTTTATTAGTCCCACACCTTACTACTTGTTCCAAACTTTATTTTGAAAATTGTTTGTCTATTTATTACTTTTATTCTACTTGTTAGATTTTATTTTAAATAAATAGATAATATTGCCATCTTTTTGTTGGAAATTGAAGAGTGCCCAGATTTAAAATTCTAATTTAATATACTGCTATTCTGAAGACATTTCCTTTTAGACGTCTTAGAGGAATTGTCAACACTCTTAAAGCAAACATTCAGTGCTGACAATGTTAGGATATGTCATCAAGGATTACCTATGATTTGTCAGATTCTGAAGACATTTCCTCAAGGAATCACTGTGGAAATTACCTCAGTGACACATTTTCCAACTGGGTGAAACCGCACAAATGCCTAAAAAACTATTTACAATTGATAAAAAAACATTTGTTTAAAATAAATACATACATATTTTTTTTAAAAAACTTAAAATGGCGATATCTCGAAAATTATGCCACATACACTCAAAATAATACATTAGTAGATTTACTAATTTTTTTTGCTAATGCTAGTAAGCTAACCTTTAGCAAATTTTGAGTTGAGATTAGCTTGTTAGCAAAAATATCTTGTAAACTTCATTTAGCTCATTAGCAATTTTAAACAAAATTTGAACTAATTTTTTTGCTAAATTAAAAATTGAGTTGACCAAATTTTTACAAGCTTTTTTGCTAATATTAGCAAAAATAAACTGTAATTTTTTTTTTTAGAAAACTTAAAATGGCGCTATCTCGGAAACTAAGCCAGATAGAGCAAAACTGAGGCCATTTTTGGTTCTCGAACTCTCCATAGTATTGCCGGTCCTCTTCACATGTGTGGACCCTAATGGGTCCTAACTTTGGATCCAAAAAAGTTAGCATTCCCTAAAATTTTAAAATGCTCATATCTCGGTAAATATTGCCGACACGATAAAAAGTCCAAAAGCATTTTTGTAGCTCTTAACACGTAGAACAAGACCACAAACTAACCAAAAGCTCTCCGAGTAATATTTTTGAAGTTATCGAGTTTTTTTAAATCTCAAAACCCCAGTGTTCCCCTAAATCACGTATCTCAAAAACTAAGCAAGATAGAGCGAAACGGACAAAAATTTTGGATCAAAAACTATGACGATTTCTAGGAACATCGGGGTCTGGACCTATCGGGTCCAAATCCAATGGGGTCCTCAAATCTGTATGATCTAAGTCGAAATAAAAAATTTCAGTTAACTAATTGTTGGCAAAACATTTTTGCTAACTTTACCAAAAAAATTTGTGGGTTCAAAATCAGCAAATTTTCTTGTAGGTTTACATGCTTTTCTTGCTAACTTTACAGTTTTTTTTTTGGAGAGTATGGGCGCTGGTCACGCGATTTGCGTGATTCACGTGAATCACTCATGAGTGATTTTCATTTCAATCACGTGATTACACACACAATCACGTGATTGAAATGAAACAAAATCTGCGTGACTAAAATTTTTGCGTGAGTGATTTATTTATTTTTTATACCCTCCACTTTAGTGATAGAGGGTATATATAAGTTTGTCATTCCGTTTGTAACACCTCGAAATATTGGTCTAGGACCCCATAAAGTATATATATTCATGATCCTCGATCGATTTTAAGACGATCTAGCGATGTCCGTCCGTCCGTCCGTCCGTCCGTCCGTCTGTCCGTCTGTCTGTCTGTTGAAAACACGCTAACTTTTGAAAGACTTTACGGAGGCTCCTGAAGTTTGGTATATGTGTTGGGCATTTACCTGGTCAGGTTGGTATTGCAATCCAGCGAAATCGGTCCAGTGGTTCAAAAGTTATAAGCAAATGAGTGAATTTCGGCAAGGGTTTTTCTGGAATTTACGAGATAAAACACACGGTAACTTTCGAACGGCAATTCTGAGGGTGCTGAAGTGTGGCATATATATTTGTCGTTCCTCTGGTCCGGTTCGTTTTAAATTTCAGCCAAATCGGTCCAGCGGTTCAAAAGTTATTAGCAAAACCGTAAATTTCAGATTAGTTTCACCTTAAATTCACGTGTTGAAAACCCGTTAAATATGTTTAAAAAACATTTGTAAGTCAAAAAAATATTTTAGAAGGTATTTTTGTCACTCAAAAATATTTTTACACTAAAACAAAAAAAAATACACTCAAAAAAAATTTTACACTCAAAAAAAATTTTACACTCAAAAAAAAATTAGCAATTTTTTTTTTTTTTCAAAAATTAATAAAAAAAAGTTTTTTTACACATAATAAAATATTTCTAACCAAAAATTTAATTTTTTTCACGTTAGAAAATTTACTATCACTTAAAAAGGGCATTGTGGAGGGTATTCATAGATTCGGCCAAGTCGAATTTAACTTTTCTACTTGTTTTTAATTCATTTTTGCAATGGTCAAAAATATTTATAGCATAATACCCTGTTCTCACGTACAGCTAAAAACCGTTTTTAATTTTGTCTAATGATATTCCATTGTAATTTGAAGCGTTGGCAAAGCGCTTCATTTTACAAAAAATAAGTTCTTTGGCAATACTTAAGTATTGCACCGCTAGCAATTTCTGCGTGGGTACTTTGAATTTAACTAAATAAAACACTGTTTTCTGACGACAGTGCGAACAAGGTTCAATTTAGTGTTTGCAAAACGATTAAAATCGTAATCGCGATTAATCGCAGCAATTAATCGTAATCGTAATCGACAAAAAAAATCATGCGATTACGATTAATCATTTTCTATGAAATAGACTGTTTTTATAACAAAT
Source organism: Pegoplata infirma (assembly GCA_963921195.1). NCBI lineage: Eukaryota > Metazoa > Arthropoda > Insecta > Diptera > Anthomyiidae > Pegoplata > Pegoplata infirma. The sequence continues at coordinate 1,020 of CAWUER010000371.1, read as the reverse complement.
TTAAATCAGTTCCAAAATTTTTTGGAACTGATTCCTATCACAATAGATTTTTGAAAATATTTTACGGTAATTACTACAAAATTTTCTATGTAAAGGTATTTTTCAAAAAAAAATCTTGCTCTAAAAACGACTGCTTTCGGGACAATTTTAGACAAAAATCATTATTTTTGAATGTTAAGTAGAATCGATTGCAGAATAATAATGCGTTCTGGAACCGATTATTCTGGGTTGGCCCATGATGCATTTAAATTGTTTGCAATTTTTCTTTCCTTTTTTCTCGTAAAAGTCGTTAACATTTTACGTAAAATGTAATTCTTTGTAACCCCTCAATTTTTTTTAAATATATTGAAAAGGATTTGTAAAAAACTTTGACCGCAGGTTTCAGACTAATGATGTTTTCGTAAATTTTTTTACAAAATTTTCCCACAATCAGCTCTTTACTGGCGATCGGCAAGTATTGCGACACGACTCCGCATTTTTTCTGAACTTAGCTTTTGGAAAGGAATCCGAGTCAAAGAGCGCATTTGGACCACTTGAATTCAGGCATAATTTCTGCAGACGAGATCCCAGTTTAGAGAACTCTTTGTTAGCACAAATAAAGCGGTTTGTAGAGTTTATTTAAACGCGACGCAGGAAAATCTTGTTTTTTCCAAAAATCAGTTTTATAGTTTAAAAAGTGTTAAAGATGTTTATACTAAAAATACCCCAAAATCTCGACTTATTTTTACTGGGGAAGTTAAAAAGTTTATAATTTTATTTCTTAAAAATATTTATTTTTGTATTTTCGTGCGTTCTGCAATGTAAATTTTAAAATAATTTTTAATAAAGCTATTGCAACTGAAATTATTTAAAAAAAATCGATTAATCGATAATCGCGATTAACGGCCATTTTTTAATCGTAATCGCGATTATGAAATATCTCGATTATGAAATATCTCGATTATTTTCAAACTCTAGTTCAATTCATCTTTAGCAATTGTTTTTAATAAAAAACGTAGTTTTATAATTTTATAAAAATAT
>CAWUER010000370.1:94555-156011 GCA_963921195.1 Pegoplata infirma | reverse complement strand
AAATAATTTTGACTTTGCTTGCATGCAGTGTTGCCATATATCAAGATTTCCCTTTTTTTGCAAGTTTTTTGAGGTGCTAAAAAGATTTCAAGATTTTTTCTAAAAAAATAAGTTTTTTGGAAAATAATAAAGTTTTTTCAAGTTTTTCTTAATTAGTTAAAAAATACAAAAAGCATAATTTTTTTTTTGTAAATACCCGAAATATTGGTCGTAGACCAAGCTTTTAGTATACCGACCGATTCAGAATCACTATCTGATTTGACTTAGCGTGTCCGTCCTTCAGTCTATGTAAACGGTTACAATTAAATACGTCTTTATTCTATGAAAATATGAGATATTCGATTACAATTTTGTTTTTAGCTTGGCAACCTTATTAAATCCATTTAAAATCAGACCATTCTTTGACTTGGTCGCCATATGAAAATTCCACACGATATTCACTTAAATCTGTAAGTTGCCAACATAGAATAATTTTTATCTTAAATTGTTGCACTAATAAAAGATTTTACCACATATAGATCCAATCCGTCATATATTGTCGAGCATGCACCGGTGTTTGATATTTGCTTACTATGTACAATTTTCTGAGCCTTCATAAGTTATGACTCTTTCAAGGCTCCAAAAAATTAATAGAACGCACGACATTTGGATTCCTGAAAGATTCATGTTTGACCCTTAATTCTGGATATGTAAAAAATTCAAAATATGTTTTTTTGAACATTCATAAAAGAGTCAGGAAAGAATACGAACATATATTTTTCAGAATCTTTTATGAGTCATATAAGGCCCCTTTAGGTTAGTTGGTAGCATGCTAGCCTATGAAACAGGGGGTCGTGGGTTCGATTCCCACTAAACCCTTGGTCGATTTCGATACAACGAGACGACGGTCATTGTAACCAGTTCTCGGTTAGGTTTAATTAATTATTAAAAATGATTTGTAATTAAAATGCGAAAACTAAATAAAAACTGATCGTTGGATTAAAATTATTATTATGATATTATAAGAGCGCTAAGAAAAACGGATTATGTTTTCTAAACGTCTAAGAACTCTTGTATGAGTCTTTTCGAGCTCCAAATGAACGCTTGGTTGTTTTTTTATTATTTTTTTTACACTTGATATAAAAAATGAATTGAAAATACATAATGCATTAATTTTTAATTTTTTCAATACTTTTGTAAAAAAAGATTTTTTCACAAAAAAAAAGATTTTTTTTCAGAAATAAAAAGTTTTTTCAAAAAAATATATGTCAACACTGCTTGCATGTCTTAAATAAATGCTAAAAAGTGCCTAAATTGTTTAACACTGTTTTCTGATCTCCGATTTTAAATTTTTATTTTTTTTTTTTTTAATATGGAAAAATAATGAAATTATTACATTGGAACTTGAAGAATAGAAAATAATGTTATTACAGTAGATAATTTCAATAAATTTAAAAAATTGGACTTGTTTTCCTTAATCAAGTGGTCTGCCAGGTATTAAATGTTTTTGGAAGTTGTAAATACTTGGCAGATTTTTAACGGATTTTTGTTGTTAGCATCTTACTAAAGAGATATTTTATTTTATATATCAAAATTCTGTAACTATTTTGTTATGCAAGTTGCATTAAATACGTATCTACAAAAATGAGTGAAATCGAAGACGGTCGTGTCCAATTTAGCATGGAATGTTCCATTAAAATTTTTCTTTTCAAAAAGCCACTTAAAAGTTAAGAATATAAAACAGGATTCAGTTAAAAGGTAAATGTTAAGAATACATATATTGATAAATCAATTTAAATTTCTTTTTCATTTTCATAATAATATTTGTAATAATAAATTTCAAAGATTTATTTATAAAAATGTATAAAGTGTTTTTTAAAGTTGATGTTATTTTAGTTTTAAAATTAACAATCATATTATAATGGACTTTGTTTGTTTCTAAAGAGGTGAAAGAGCAAAAATATCATAAATTGAAAATAATCACTATAAATTTCAAAAAGTCAATGTTTAAAAAAATTTTCTTTACAATAACACTAGCTTACAGAGATTTTGATCCAAGACATGTTGCATTTGTTTTCCATGTAAAATCTTATGCTGAATCCGCAAATCCATTCCAAAGTTTCAAAAGTACACTCAAAATAATAACTCTGTTAAATACTCTGTAATATGACTGTAATCTCAATTCAACAGATATTTGACAGAGGTTTCTGTCAAAATACAGATTTAAAGAAAAAACTTTGAAACAAAGTTTCATTTGTAATATTACTTTTCACTTTGTAATCTTAATTTTACATATAATTAACAGAGTTTTCTGCTAAAATACAGATTTAAGCGGAATACTATATATTTTTTATAACCAACAAACAAAGTTTTATCTGTATTTTTACATATTTCTATGTAATCTTAATTTCATAGTTAAAAACAGAGTTTTCTGTAAAAACACCAAAATTTTATTTGTATTTTTTTTTTTTGAGAAAATGTTAAAAAAGTAACAAAAAATTTTTTTTTTAAATCTTATAAAAATTTTACAAAATAACATGTTTTTTAATAAACTCTGTAAATTTACAGAGTTTTTTTCTGTAAAATTTTGGTTGCATAAAATGCATTTTACAAATATATGTAAATTTACAGGTGTTTTATTTAACCAATATTTTAATAGAAACTCTGTAAATTAACAGTTTTTTTTGTCAAAATCATTTTACAGAGTTTTATAGTAAAATTACTAAGAAATGTTGCTAGCTGGAAAAGTATGTTGTACTTTGTTAAATTAGCAAAGTTTTTCTGTAATTTAACAGAGTTATTAATTTGAGTGTAAATAATATTTAAAATTTTAGAAAGAACATATTTTTTTTTAAATTCTGATCTATTACAATGTAAATAAGAGCATTTCTAAAAAATCCGTTGCAAATTTTAAAAGTTACATGTATTTGAGTAAGAATGCAGAAATTCAGTTTTTATGTGCCATATTTAGTGTAAATGTAACTCTGGAAAATTGATAAACGTGCTCAGATTTTAAAAGGGCATAAATGAAAATTTTTTTTAGATTTTATTAAAGCGATTTCTCGAAAAATGAAGATGACTCAAATAAATAAAGAACATTTTAAGAATCCGCATATCCAACATAACTAAAATCGCCATTCACTTTTTGGATGCAAGACCAGTGTTGGTAAGTATGGATCCACAAACATGCCAAAAATAGCCTATTTCCCAAGTTTTTTTATGCTATATCTTGAAAACTAGAGCTGATCCAAAAAACGGTAGCTAGATGTGAAATCAGCGTATTCCAATTACCTAAAATTTGCTATCGGAACCCGGGCAAAAAAAGAGTTGCCCTGTGTAATCAGAAATATTGTATTAACAATTAATAAAGTATTTAATTAACTTTAATTTAAAAGTATAAAAATTACACTGCGGAACACTAAAAAATAAACAAGAGTTACGACCATCATTTCTATATATTTCGGACATGCTGATTCGAATGGCGTACTCCGTTTTTCGATGTATGGTACAGTTTTCTTGCAAAATGTCGTTAAAGATTTGCTAATTTCGAGCCAGTTTTTTAACAAAAAAATTTGCAAAGTAAATGGTTTATAAATTTTATGACATGGAAAACAAAGATATGACTTGAAGCAACATTTCTTATGCAAACTTGGTTTAAAGCTTTTCAATTTAAGCCCTTGAATTCGCGAATTTCTTCATTTTTTAAGGTTTTCGCGAAATTAACAGCCCAATTGGTCTTTGATAAAAAACTTGCTTTTAATGAATCAAAAATGCATCTCTAACAATACGAATAGTGGACAAAAAACAGCTATGTTATATGGACCATCATGATGAAAATCGCGAAAAACCGTTTTTTTTATATGCCAGCATCACTTTACGAGATGTTTTAAGGTTCCATCTTTTAGTATATAATGTGGGAACTTTAAACAACTAACTGACCAAAAATTCGGCCAAAAAAGTTTTCATTTGCAAAAGTTATCTTAACAAAAACTATTATTTCAGTGTTTGCCATACAATAATTATAGTTTTTGTTAAGATAACTTTTGCAAATGAAAACTTTTTTGGACAAATTTAATCCACAAAATGCAAGTTTTTTATCAGAGACCAATTAAGCGGTTAATTTCGCGAAAACTTAAAAAAATGAAGAAATTCGCGAATTTAAGGGCTTAAGATGAAAAGCTTTAAACCAAATTTATATTAGAAATATTGCTACAAGTTATATCTTTGTTTTCCATGCCATAAAATTTAAAAATCATTAGCTTTGGAATTTTTTTTGTTAAAAAATCAGCTGAAAATCAGCCAATCTTTAATGACATTTTACAAGAAAACTGTACCATACATCGAAAAACGGAGTACGCCATTCGATTTAGCATGTCCGAAATATATTGAAATGATGGTCGTACCTCTTGTTTTCTAAAATAGTGGTTAGTTTTGTCACGCAGTGTAACGAATATGAGCTCAGACTTTTAAAATTCAACATGCAGACAAATTTAAATCTAAGATCTTTTATATGATGCCTTTTTTGGCAAAAAACTTCGATATTAATGGTTTTTCGGATGTTAAAAGTTAAAACTGATTGTGAAATTAAGGATTTAAAATTCAAAATGGCGGATCCAATATGGCGGATATGCTTTTGTAATTTTTAGCTAATAGTACTTGAATTAATCATTTTCGATATATTTAGGGTCGTTAATTACGAATAAGAGCTCAGATATTTTAAATTCAAAATGGCGGATCCAATATGGCGACAAATAAAATATTAAGTTTTTTCAATGTTGTCTGATTTTAATGGTTTTTCTGATTTTAGAATCAAATATTCAAAATAGTGGATTCAATATGGCGGATAAGATATTTAAATTATTGATTAACGTTTAAAAATATCACTTGGAAATGATTTCGCAACGTTAATCACTAATTCGAACTCAGATTTTTTGAAATCAAATTGGCAGATCCAAAATGTAGGACACAGATTTTAAAAAAAAAATACAATGTTTGCTTTCCTAAGTTTTTATAAATGCCCCTTTTGATTTTATAAGATGATTTTAATATAATATTTCTCTTTTAAATGCGTTAAACAGTTCATAAATTCTGTGGAACATTTAAGAGAGAACTTTTTAACTTTCCAATTAGCATTTGCCATTCTATATGTACAAATAATGCTACTAGCTTACAATTTTATAAAAAAATCTTTTAAAATGGTATCACCAAAATATGCCCGCTTAATTGCGTTCCCAGCTTTAATGTTTAGCACTAGAGCTGGACGCTGGTCACGTGATTAACGCGTGATCAAAGTGAGCATGATATACATTTTTTGTTCGTGAGTGATAGGATAGGTTGTAAGTGGCTGCTGACGTTTTACGTCCACACACGTAGACTCTGAGGTCCATTGTGATACCACGGGTAATAAGTGAGTGAGACATTTTTTGCGTGAGTGGTTCGTAGTGAGTGCCATTTTTTTGCGTGAGTCAAAATTGTTTAATTGTATTAATTAAGTTTTTAAATTTTTTTCGTGTTGTAAATGTTTAGCGTGAGTTACGCGTGAGCCCGACTCACACGTGAGTGGTGTTTTGTTTACTCACGTAAATAGTGAGTAAGTGTGAGAGAAAAAACGATGGAGTATATTTTGTTTTTTTTTTTGCGTGAGCGTGAGTCAAAATTTACTTACGGGCCTATCTCCAGTTATCACGCCAATGAACACTGGGACACATAAGGTTTTTTCCTGCCAAAAGTCTTTCCTGAGCTCAAAAATACAAAATTCAAAATGGCTGATTAAATATGGCATCGCAATTTTTAAAAATTGGTGCCATCAAAAAGAAAATTTGTGTCTAGAAGTTTTCATAGCCGCTAAATCCAAATTTGATTCTTAAAAATACCAAATTTAAAATGGCGAATCCAATATGGCGGCGAAAATTTTAATAAATTGTAAGATTCATATAAAAAGTTTTGAAGTTCTAATCCCAGTTTTTGGGGGCAACGATTTTAAAAATTAGCTCAAAAATACAAAATTCAAAATGGAGAATCCAATCTGGCGTCGAAAATTTTTTTTAAGTGGTGCGATTTAAAAGAAAATTTATATCTACAAGGTTTTAAAACCGCTGACTCCGAATTTAATGCTTTTGTTCGGAGACATTTTTATTTATGTCAAACCACTTTTTATACCCTCCACTTACAACTAGTGATAGAGGGTATATATAAGTTTGTCATTCCGTTTGTAACTCATCGAAATATCGGTCTATGACCCAATAATGTATATTTTTAAGACATTCTAGCGATGTCTGTCTGTCCGTTTGTGGAAATGGTGATCACGGCCAAAGTATTAAACAGATATGACTAAGACTTAGCATATATACTTGTTGTTGCCCCAGTAGTTTGCATTTGAGCGAAATCGGTTGAGCGATTCAAAAGTTATGAAAGACAAAAGTGATGAAGGACACCTCGAAAATTTTGGTACATTCAACATAAAATACGACACAAGTGAACAGAATTGATCAACAAATGGTAGTCTAACAAGTACAAACATATTTTTTTACAAAAACCAAATTTATGCTGATTTTCTTTTTCACCAAAAATATTTTTTCGCGGATTTTTTTTTTTTAATTTTTTTTTTGTTGTTTTTTTTTTGCAAACTTTTTTTACATTGTGAAGGGTATCAATACATTCAGCAAGGTCGAATTTAACTTTTTTACTTGTTTTGGCAATATCTTTCAAACTTTTACAATTTTGAACTTTTTGACTTCATTTTTGCATTTAGCGCGCGATTTTACATCGTGAATCGAACAATTTTTCAAAATTTGTAAACTGGTTCAATAAACTAATAATGAATAAAATCGGAATTTCTGCAGTTTTACACAAATGCATGTAATTTTTTTTTCAATTTTCAAATTATTTTCTTTGTAATAGATCAGACTTGAACAGTAAAGAGAGAAAATAATTTAATAATTATTTTTCTTTCTGAAATTAACAAAAAAGTTTAAATTTTTCTCTAAATTTCGGTAAAATTAAAGCAAAATTATCGATATATTGATCAATAGCTCTAAAGTGAAAAATGTTGGATGTAGAATTGATACTGCATTTAATAATATTTACTTTAAAACCAAAAAGAATGAAATCCAATGATTTTGTCCGGAGAGATTTTTATTTAAGTAAAACATTTTTTTTTTTAAAAAGTTGAAAGTTTCAAAAGTAGAACAGTTTTCAAGATATTGTAAACTTTTTTCAACTTTTGGATTCAATGCGATATTTTAAATGACAAACAAATGCAAAATGTTGTGGATCAAAATTTCTGCAAACTGGTGTTATAAATTTACTAAAATTCTCGTTGTTTTATATTATTTCGTGGTTTTACTTATATTACGTATTAACATTTACGGATAAAGTTAAATTATGTGTGTGGAAACTGAGTTAAATCTACAAATAAAAAAGTGTAAAAGTGTATTTTTCTAACTTGTTTATGTAATTTATTCGGACTTTTTATACGAAATTTAATAAAATATTTACTAAAATCGGCGCGGTTTTATATTATTTCGTGGTTTTTCTAATGTATAACAATTTTAATTTGGAGTAAAACTTTGTGTAAAAACTAATGGCAAGTGAAACCCATAAAAAAATGTGAATGTGTATTTTTTTACCATGTATACTACAATCATCTAAATTAAGTTACATCTCAGTGACGGTTACACGTGATTTGCCAAAAATTGTTATTAATGAACATTTTCATTAATTTAAATTTAAGTTCGTTATTTTCCTTTACTTACTTCCCACCAAAAACTACTGCTTCGCCGTAAGCAGGTTTGTAAGGGAATGTTGAGTTGACATTCCCTTACAAACCTGCTTACGTATGGCATGATATTTGGTCGCAATGTCCCACTTTAGAGCATTTCATCCGAGCGCTTATTTCAGCGCAATAAAAATGTAATGAAATCATACCTTCTTAGAAGCTTACTAGGTGCATTTTTGTAAGCATATTGAATGCTCAGAAATCATTGCTCCAATAAAGCACAAAAATAATGTGTTACCATCACTAAAGTCTTCATGCCTGAAAAGTTTGTATGAAGGAAGTGCTCCTCGTAGGCACACAAATAACACTACAGTTTTAATGTCTGAATAGTGTGTAGTCGAAACTTTTGTTTTCACTTTTGCACATGCGTACACGTCCGTTCACAAAAACACAAAATATCAACTGAATTAAAATTGTATTTTTTTACTGCGTCATCCAAATTTTCGTTTTGCTGTTTGATGCTCGCAAGTCGTCGTATAATTTATAGTTTTTTCTCTCTGCCTTACGGTAGTGCATACTAGATGCACTACTGTAAGCGAATGTATTTAAAAATGTCTGTTTACATTCGTAATTTATCGAAAAATTTATATTTCTATCTCAGCCTTACAGTAGTGCATCTAGTATGCACTACTGTAAGGCAGAAATATCTATGTGCTGAAGACGAAGCGCTTGTGTATGCCAGAAAAATTATGAACTGCTTCCACAATCTCGATTATTTTTTGCTGGGTTACTACTATGCCATATTTAATCAAAATGTGAAGTCCATTTAAAATTGACACCACCCTACTAAACAATTTGATTTTTTAGTATTTGAAAATTGAAACTATCATATTTGTAATTTAATTTTTGTAAGACTGAAAAAGAAACTAAAATGTAATTAAATGCATGCAATTTTTGGTAAATTATACCTTCTTTGAACTAAATTGATCCAATTTAAATTTCTATTACATCTTATACAATTTTTTTTTTTGCACTCGTAGGAAAAATGCACAAATAATAAGCATAAAGTAAAAAGATAAAAAAAAATCAGCCTACGGACAACTAATCCTACTTTTGTGTGCATGATCTAAAGACGAAATAACCGGCTTGACAGTAATTTTTCTTCATTTAAAAAATGTTCTTTTTAGTATTACCCATGTAATCAAGGACATTTATATCCTTAAGGTAAATTGTGAAAGTATTTACGTAGGAACTTTAGAAATATATACAAAGTTAAAAAAGAAAGGTTTTCTATGCACAGAAACCGAACATATTTTCAATAGCACAAATAGCCATTAAAAAGGAAATTTTATGAAAAAAGAAATAGCCAACATGCGAATAACTGAATTTTGTGACATAATAAGAACTAATGCATGTCTGATGAAGTAAAAATAGAAAAAAAAAAAAAATTTAATATAAAATTTAAATTTTAACCGAAAATTTAGAAAAAAGTTTATAGTAAAACAAATATTCACAAATTTGACGTCCGACAAATCCGAAAAAAGATGGGAACATTAGGGGTGTAATCTTACAGGTCCATCCATCTGCCCATCTCTAATTTGTCCCCTCAGCGGAACAAAGCCCCAGTTTGTGCTTAAGATGGTCACTATTCACGTGATTTTCGTTCATTTCAATCTAGGTAAAGTACCTACCCAGGCAGAAAAATACGAACGGGAGAGTGTTTTGGACTTTTGAAAATTTCCACCAAAATTTATACTTTATTTTTATTAATTTTAGCATGCTGAATACGCATATCAAAAAAATTCTCAAATCGGTCCAGCGGTTTTTGAGATATCGTCATTTAAAATTTGTCAAAAAATTGCAAAACGGCTGTTTTTTCCTACGTTCAAAACAAAGTGATATCGTTTTGCTACCGTTAGAACGATGGTAGAATCACCTTTGTCCAGTCTAGTATCGAAAATATATCGTTATTTCAGGGGATTATGGTATCATTAGTGATGTCGTTGGTGATATCATTGGTGATATAGCAATAATGTTTTTCTGATAATGTTTTTAGGCCGCGGACTTAAAAATGAGTGCTTACAGTTCGGGTTCCTTAAGTTATTGGATTATATCGTAGCTGATTGTGAAAAAAGAACAATAAAAGCAAGTTTTTATTTTTAAAATAATTACATATCGAGGGCCTATATTCAAAACCCTCTTTTTTCCATTTTCACGAAAATAGCTGTTTGATGTCAAAATATTAAGCAAAACGGCTCTCATCTATGGTGTAAAATTCAGAACAAAAATATTTTTATACCCTCCACTTAGTGATAGAGGGTATATATAAGTTTGTCATTCCATTTGTAACTCATCGAAATATCGGTCTGCGACCCCATAAAGTATATATATTCATGATGCCCGATCGATTTTAAGACTTTCTAGCGATGTCCGTCTGTCCGTCTGTCCGTCTGTCTGTGGAAAATGCTCTCGCGGACAAAATATTGCACAGAGATGACTGAAACTTAACATATATATTGGAAGTTCTCCCGAGAAGTTTGATATTGCATTTGAGCGATATCGGTTCAGCGGTTCAAAAGTTATGAACGAAAATGTAAGCACACCTCAAAAATTTCAGTACATTCAACATAACCTAAAAATACAAAATGCTTTAATTCGGCTTCTGGTTGACATATTCTAACATAATTGAACATCAAATGGTATTTAAACAAGTACGAACATATTTTTTGACACAAAAAGAAAAAAATCGCGGATTTTTTTTTACCAAATTTTTTTTTTCGCGGAAATTTTTTTCAATTTTTTTTTTTTCAAAAGTAATTTCCTTTTAAATAAAGTTGTTTGCAATAATCTTTTTGAAATTGTGGAGGGTATCACTACATTCGGCAAGGCCGAATTTAACTTTTTTACTTGTTTTTTGCTATTTTATTTGCATTTTTGGTTTTCTCTATCTTACACAAATAATTTGTCTGAATGCAAAACTCTCTATCTTTTCAAATAATTAATTTATAAATATTTTTTTAAAATAATTTCATCTTGCAATACATGTTTTCATACTAATTTTTGCATGATGAATATGAATTTGTCAACAAAATTCCAGAACCACGATTTTAGTTCACTGATGCTAATTTTTGCTGAAAATTCTTGGTTAACTTTTGGAAAAATATGGCTCAAAATTTGAATGTATTGTGTTTATTATAAAAATCAGTGGACCCAAATTGCGTTTTTAATTTTTTTACTAATTTTTACATATGTAACATTCTCAACAGTTTGTCAACTTTTGAGATGAATTTGGTAAAAAATATTTTTTGGCTTAAAAATCAGCACCTTTGGACCAAAACCGCGATTCAGAATTTTTAATCACTTTAAATATTATTGAAAAAAAACCCTCTATCTATCATAAAATCTCCAATAGCGCAATATTTTAAAACCGAATTATATGTAAGATTCAGTAGTTGATTTAAAAAAGTATTGTACATTATTGAATTTTAATTACTCTATAATGGCTCTCCTAAAAAATTGTGTTTTTCTTGATTGAGGGTTTTGAATATAGGCCCTCGATATATTTTATATTCACAATATTTTTAAAATAAAAAAATGTAAAAAAATTAAAATTTAAAATTTTTGAATTTTATTTCAAATTCAAATCATAGATGGGACTAATTAATTAAAGAGACCAATTAATTGATGGTTTAATTACCATTTAATTGATGTCAATGGTAATGAAATTTTTTTCATTACCATTAGTTGTATCAATTGTACCAATTAAATTAGTTATCAATTTAATTACTAATGAAAATTAAAAAAAAAATAATTACCATTGGTATGTCATCACTTCAAAAAAATAATTACCAATAGTAAAAGTCGTCACAATATTGTCAAAATCGTTAATATTTGGAAAAATTTGTTGGTTTTTGTTATATGGTGTTTTAGTTTTTCACATTTTATAAACCAAACACACGTTGATTGTCTTTGACATTTTCATATTTTTTTTTGTAAAAACATACTTTGATGTTTAAATTTTTAACTTTTCAAAAAAACAAAAATGTGCAAACCAATGGTTTTGAAACCAATTATAATTGGTGTTTTTCAACAATTGGTGCATTTCATTACCATTAGTAATTATTTTTTCAATTAAAAAAATTTAATTACCATTAAATGGTAATGAAAATTTTTTCATTACCATTGATATTAACCAATGGTAATTAAATTTCAATGGTAATGATAAATTCCCATCTATGATTCAAATATTTCAATTTATGTCTGAAATTTTTTTCAGTAGTCTCTTAAAGTATCATGTGGCTAGTAATATTTACGCAATCATATCGTTCTTGTGTTTATTTGGTATAAATCTTTATAAAAAGTTAAAATACAAAAAAGTATTATAAAAAATTGTTATTCTGTTCTTTTAGCCTTAAATATTAGGATCGCTGTAAGTTTGTTTCCCTTTCTTTAGAGTAAACAAAAAAAAAGTTGCCATTTCAGGTAATGGAAATTTATTTTATTAAAAATGTTATTATCTGAAAATACGCATTTCAGACAATGCACATTGGGGCAAACCTTTATGATTCCTGCACTCAAAAAAATACGTCAGTAAAAAAGTTTGTAAAATTGTTTGTATCCCAACTTTACAACTTTTTTACTAAATTGTACTAAAAAAATATTTTTTTGTAATTCGTTTTAGTAAACTCGCGTTACAAACTATTAATTTTTTACTGATTTTTTAATAATTTTTTCAGTTGATTTTTTAAAAATTTCGTATTAACTTTTCGGTTTTCTTTTCTAGAAAAGTAATGCACTAATGAAATACAAAAAGAAAATGTTATTAAAATATTTGGTAATTAAAAAGAGCATATAAAAAAAATATATAGTTGGTTATTTTTTTATTTTAATGGTTAAACTGCGCTTTGATGAGTATGAATATGTTTATTATTTTCAATATTGAATTACACTTATTTGTCTGCTTCATTGTAACTACTTTGTTTTCTTTCAAATAAAAACATATATAAAAAATGGAACAAAATGCAGTAAAGAGAAGATATGGGTTAAAATTTTTATAACCAACGAATGGATTTTCCCGACCACCTATGAATCTTATGAAACTTAGTTGTCTTTTTGCACCTTACCTAACTAAGATAAACGTAAAATTTTAGGCTTCCAGCTTTTTTAGTTCCTGAGATACGGCGCGTCAAAAAATTAAAAAATCATTAACATCACATATAAGTGGTCTGCCATTATAATTTATATATCAAAAAGTTTTAACTTACATGGTCAAAATTGGTCTTATTTTAAAGGTATTGAGAATAGCTTTTAAACTGCATTTAGATAAATTTTGTTTCTGAAAGGTCAAAGGTTACTGTCACATGATTTAAAGTTTGGGAAGCTATATCTCAAAAAATGAAATTTTTAAAATTCTGGAAAAAATATATGCTAATCCTGATAGTATTTTTTGATAAAAATGTGAAATTGTTTGAAAAAAATTTATATTTTTTTTTGTATATATTTTTTTTTTAATTTAGTTGCGTGATATTAAATACATATATTATTTTAGAAAAAATAAGTTAAAGGTAAGAAATATTTATTTTACATATATATATTTTACAAACATATGCGATTAATTAATTGTAAATATTTTCAATTCAAAATTCTTGGTCTTCGGAAGACCAAGAATGGCTCGGCGAGCTTCTCTCTTTACGGTTCCACCAAGACCATCACTGTGGATAAGACTATTAGATATAACTATGCAATTGGTATGCTCTAACTGGCCATTGTAGTTGTAATATATAGAAATTGGATATAAAGTAGGTTGGCTGTTGTTCCAATAAAAACCTTGTGAAGAGTCCTGTACAAAAAAAGATGCATTTTCCGAAAAATCACATATTGCTATGTACTCATGTTCTCCAAGTGATGATTTTTTTGCATTCAAAAATGCTGCTTGTTCTTTGCGACAAACGAGTGAGGCAAAAGTGTCAATAATTTTTCGCAAAGTGAATCCAGAAAATCATCTGCCTGCTTTACGATTGTTTCTAATGAGTCTCTATCCACACATATCCATTGTTTAAATGTAATTTCATCAACATGATTTGTTTTTTACAATTTTTGCAAAAAACAAGTAAGAAAGCTATATTCGGCTGTGCCGAATCTTTAAATACCCTCCACCAATGTAATGATTTAAAAAACAAAAAAGTTTGTTTTATTTATACCTCAGGAAATAACAAAGTACCAAAAAGTGTACTTCCGGCACTTTTTATAAAAGGTACTTTCAATAAAAGGTACTTTTTATAAAAGGTACTTTTAATGAAAGGTACTTTTTATAATAGGTACTTTTTATAAAGGATACTTTTATATAAAAGGTACTTTTTATAAAAGGTACTTTTTATAAAAGGTACTTTTTATAAAAGGTACTTTTTATAAAAGGTACTTTTTATAAAAGGTACTTTTTATAAAAGGTACTTTTTATAAAAAGTACTTTTTATAAAAGGTACTTTTTATAAAAGACACTTTTTATAAAAGGTACTTTTTATGAAAGGTACTTTTTATAAAGGGTACTTATTATAAAAGGTGCTTTTAAAAATGGTACTTTTTATAAAAGGTACTTTTTATAAAAGGTACTTTTTATAAAAGGTACTTTTTATAAAAGGTACTTTTTATAAAAGGTACTTTTTATAAAAGGTACTTTTTATAAAAGGTACTTTTTATAAAAGGTACTTTTTATAAAAGGTACTTTTTATAAAAGGTACTTGTTATAAAAGGTACTTTTTATAAAAGGTACTTTTTATAAAAGGTACTTTTTATAAAAGGTACTTTTTATAAAGGTACTTTTTATAAAAGGTACTTTTTATAAAGGTACCTTTTATAAAAGGTACTTTTATAAAAGGAACTTTTTATGAAAGGTACTTTTTATAAAAGGAACTTTTTATAAAAGAAACTTTTTATAAAAGGTACTTTTTATAAAAGGTACATTTTATAAAAGGTACTTTTTATAAAAGGTACTTTTTATAAAAGGTACTTTTTATAAAAGGTACTTTTTGAAAACGGTACAGAATTTTCGGAACGTACTTGTTCCAGAATGTTTTATTTCACTAAAGGATCCTACATTTAAATTTCAAGTTTGAATAACCATTATTTCAGTAAAAAAAAAAGTACCAAAGGTACTTTTTTTACCCCCGTAGAATCAACATTGGCTAAAAACGCGCCTTAGTGAATCTTTTTTCCGGGAGGTGAACCGACATTGCAAATTTCAATTTTCTAGTACCATTATTTAAGAAATATAAAATGTAATAAAAGTACATATTTTTACCCTTTTTACCTTATAAGAATCATCATTGGCAAAAACCCAGCCTTGTGGGATCTAAATTCGGGAGGTGAACATACAGTCCAAATTTCAAGTATATGTGACAATTTTTTAAGGAAATATAAAAAGTACCAAAAGTACAGATTTTTACCCTTTTTACCCCCTTGGAATCAACATTGGCAACAATCCAGCCGTACTGGATCTATATTCCAGGATGTGAACATACTGTCCAAGTTTTAAGTTTCTATGACCATTATTTCAGGAGATATAAAAAGCACCAAAAGTACAGTTTTTTACCCTTTTTAACCCATTAGAATCAACACTGGCAAAAATCCAGCCTTAATGGATCTATATTCCGGGAGGTGAACATACAGTCCAAATTTCAAGTCTCTATGATCATTAATCACGATATTTAAAAAGTACTAAAAGTACAGTTTTTGTCCCCTTTATCGCCTTAGAATTAACCTTGGCAAAACTCCAGCCATAGTGGATCTATATTTGGACCTACAGTCCAAATTTCAAGTCTCTAGCTTCAGCGGTTTGGGCTGGGCGATGATGAATGAGTATGCCAGTCAGTCACATTGCTCTTTTATATACATAGATTTTCCGGATTTGGGCGATTTTTGCCAAAAAGTTTATTTCTGTTTTTTATTATTTAACAAAATTTATTTTTTTTAAATTAAAATATTTTTTTTTTAAGAAATCTAAACAAAATTGAATTTTGGCGATATTTTACATCCGAGTTTGCGACAAAGCCAAAAAAAAGTCTGGCAACCCCGTCAATATGACGAAGCAAAAAAAAGGGACACACACACACATGCTTTGTACATACAAATGATTATCAATGAAAACTTTTTAAAATATTTTTTTTATTATTTCTTAAAGAACTTTTTTCTTAAAAAACATTTTTAAATTAAATTTAAATATTGTTTTACATATTTTTAAGCTTTTTTGTAAAGATTTTTTTCCTTTTTCTCAGTTTTTTTTTTTTCATTTCCGTTTGTATTTACACAAAATATGAGTTAATTTAGGGTTATGTTAAAAAAAATAATGACTTTTTTTACGAATTCACTCATAACTTTTAAAATACTTAACCGATTTAAAAAAAAAATACAGTAGAGTCTGCCTGGATAAATTCCGCAACTTTTGGTACCCCAAGCGTTTAAATCGGTTCCGTATTATTGCCAAAAACGTGATTTCAACAGACAGACAGACAGACGGACGGACAGACAGACAGACAGACAGACAGACAGACAGACGGACATCGCTAGATCGACTTAAAATCGATCAAGGATCATGAATATATATACTTTATGGGGTCCTTAACCAATATTTCAATGTGTTACATACGGAATGACAAACTTATATATACCCTCTATCACTAAGTGGAGGGTATAAAAAATATTTTTTATTAAAAGAAATAATAAAAAAAAAAGTACTAAAAAACAAGTAGAAAAGTTAAATTCGACTTGGCCGAATCTATGAATACCCTCCACAATGCCCTTTTTAAGTTATGTAAATTTTCTAGAGTGAAAAAATAACATTTTTGATTAGAAATATTTTATTTTCTGTAAAAAAACTTTTTTTTTAACTAATTTTTGAAAAAAAAAAAAATTACTAAATTTTTTTTTTAGTGTAAAATTTTTTTCGAGTCTATTTTTTTTCTTCTTTTAGTGTAGAAATATTTTTGAGTGCCAACAATGCGATGTAAAATATTTTTGTGACTTACCAATGTTTTTAAAACATGTTTAACGGGTTTTCAACACGTGAATTTAAGGTGGGGCGAATCTGAAATTTACGGTTTTGCTAATAACTTTTGAACCACTGGACCGATTTGGTTGAAATTTAAATCGAAGCGGACCAGGGGAACGGCAAATATACATGTTACACTTCAGCACCCTCAGAATTGCCGTTCGAAAGTTACCGTGTGTTTTATCTCGTAAATTCCAGAAAAACCCTTGCCGTAATTCACTCATTTGCTTATAACTTTTGAACCACTGGACCGATTTCACTGGATTGATTTCACTACTGACCAGGTAAATACCCAACATATATGCCAAACTTCAGGAACCTCCGTAAAGTCTTTCAAAAGTTAGCGTGTTTTCAACAGACAGACGGACAGATGGACGGACGGACATCGCTAGATCGTCTTAAAATCGATCGAGGATCATGAATTTATATACTTAATGGGGTCCTAGACCAATATTTCGAGGTGTTACAAACGGAATGACAAACTTATATATACCCTCTATCACTAGAGTGGAGGGTATAAAAATAGTATACAATATTTTTAAAATAATTTGACATTATTGTCTATATCTCAGGAACTAATAAGAGCTCACTCAAATTTTTTTGCACAAAATGCAGGGGAGACTATCAGGATCAACATATATTTTTTTTAGAATTTTAAAAATTTCATTTTTTTAGATATAGCTTCCCAAACTTTAAATCGTGTAATAGTGACCTTTGACCTTTCGCAAAAACAAAATCGCTGAACGTAGTTTTAAAGATATTTTCAATACCTATTAAATGAGACCAATTTTGAGCTTGTATGTTTAAAACTTTTGAAGATATAAGCAATAATAGGAGACCACTTATGTGTGTTTTTGATGAATTTTCTACTTTTCGAAGAGCCATATTTCGGGAACCACAAAAGCTAGACTCCCAAAATTTTTAAATTTATATTAGTTCAGTAATGTAGAACATTCATGCTAATTTTTGTATAATTCAAAGGGGGTAAGGTCGAAAATGGCTTTTTTTTTCGTTGATTTAAAATGGAATTACTCATATGCAAAATTCAAAAAAACACCGACCTTTTTCTTTTTTATTTTACGCTATCTGCGATTTTTTTCTTCTTGTGTACAGTTTACACAAAGGGTTGATTTCTTAATACTCAGAATAGTATTGGTAATTTTGTGTACTTTTCTTCATGCCTTTCTTTCTATTATTCAGTTGGAAAATAGCATTTGAATTGACAACGTCGCGGAGCGGAAGAAATAAAAGTATGTACAAACAACAAAATATTACAACACAAAATACAGGTAACCAAATGTTAAAGTATTTTTTGTTTAAAATTATCTTTTTTTTTAGGACAATAAATAAAACAAAATAGAAAATGATGAAAGCAGGTAACAACTGTATATTTATGTGTTCCATTATAATATCAATATAATGTATTTTTTATTCTAGAACACCAATTTATTCAACACAATTTTCAAAGCATTTATTTTATGTGGTATGTAATTTATATTTTGTATTAAAAAAATGTATTCAATATTTTCTCTTACATATTTATTTCAGATCAAAAATTCAAACAAAATCTGACTTGCATTGAAATAGTAATGGCGACAACAAGCGCAATACGCAGTTTACATATAGTAAAAAAATACCAAAAATTTAAAATACACAATTTACAATTTTTTTACAAAAAAATTTAGTAATACTATTTTTTTTAGTGTTTTTTAAGATTACTAATTTTTGAAAACCAAAGTTTGTAATGGTAACTGAAAAAGTTATCGGGCACAAATTGAAAACTTTATTAGTAATGGTAACAGACTTTTTTGTAAGGAATACTAACAAATTTTTATGAGTGTGGCATTAACTAAACCGCTTATTTTTAATAGGAGTGAGTGGTACCATTGTAAAGGGGATAATCTGTAGATGATATTTTCATTATAAAATTTCATGAGTACCTTGCAAAATTCTGAAAAATTTGCAATATTATGTTCATTTAATGTATTTTTCTGGTTTTAAAATCATTAATTGGTGGTACAAAAAATAAATTCAGTTTGAATAACAAAATACAACAACTTTGAATTCCCTGAAGTTGCAAAAAAATCTCAAAAAGAATAGCAAAAATTCAATTAAAAAAAATAAAAACCCATTTGTTCAAGAAACATGAACGAGAAATACTTAATATTTTTATTTTTTTTGCATTTTTCAAAAACAAAATGCAAAAAAATGCATGCAAAATTTTTTTTTGCATTTTTTTGGAGACAAAATATTACGACAAAAATTTTGTAAGTTGGAAATTTAGTGTGGCACCATCCACATATTCAAATAAAATTTGTAAGTTGGAAATCTAATGTGAAATCACAAATGTGAAATCACACACAAAACCGCAAATTCCTCCTTAAGTTTTATTTTTTAAGATAATAGTAACAGCAAGTTTGAAAATAATACGAATAAAATTTATAAGTTGGAAATTTAGTGTGGAACCCCTCATATAAAACCGCTAGATCCTCCTTACTGTTTATTTTTTGCATACCGACATTTTTAAGATTCTTAATATGATTTTATAAAACACGTAAACATAAAAATATTTGAATTTTTATATTATTTTTTCGAATTTGGAGGGGTTTTGAAACCGCGAAAACATAGCCTAGAGGCAAGCAGATGAAACCGTTTTACTTGGAATCCATTTGCATACATGTCGCTCTATATTCCACATGTGAAAAGGATAGACTCAGTAAGATTCACGGTATACTTTTGTTCCTTTGAAGATTTGAATTATAATAATATATTTTTTTTTAACATGATAATGTTTTTAGGCTGGTGTCCAATTTTAAAAAAGTTGCAGGACGCCACACAGTGGAAAATTTTGGTCATTTCCGGATCAAAAATCTGTAACTTTTGATTGGATCAATATTTTTGTATGCCGTCTTTTTTGTTGAATAGGTGAGACTTTACACTCAAAAAAATACGTTAGTAGATTTACTAATTTTTGTTTGCTACGCTAGTTAGCTAACTTTTAGCAAATTTTTAGTTAAGATTAGCATGTTAGCAAAAAATTCTTGTAAACTTCATTTAGCACATTAGCAATTTTAAACAAACTTTGAACTAATTTCTTTTGCTAAATTTGAAATTGAGTTGACAACATTTTTACAAGATTTTTTGCTAATATTAGCAAAAATAAATAGTAATCTTTTTTTTATTTTCAGAAAACTTAAA
Source organism: Pegoplata infirma (assembly GCA_963921195.1). NCBI lineage: Eukaryota > Metazoa > Arthropoda > Insecta > Diptera > Anthomyiidae > Pegoplata > Pegoplata infirma. The sequence goes on along the minus strand of CAWUER010000370.1, from coordinate 136,074 downwards.
ATGGCGCTATCTCGGAAACTAAGCCAGATAGAGCAAAATGGAGGCCATTTTTGGTTCTCGGGCTCTCCATAGTATCGCCGGTCCTCTTCACATGTGTGGACCCTTATGGGTCCTAACTTTGGATCAAAAAAAGTTAGCATTCCCGAAAATTTTAAAATGCTCATATCTCGGTAAATATTGCCGACACAACAAAAAGTCCAAAAGCATTTTTGTAGCTCTCAACACGTAGAACAAGACCGCAAAATAATCAAAAGCTCTCCGAGTAATATTTTTGAAGTTATCGAGTTTTGTAATTCTCAAAACGCCGGTGGTCCCCTAAAATCACGTATCTCAAAAACTAAGCAAGGTAGAGCGAAACGGACACAAATTTTGGATCAAAAACTATGACAATTTTTAAGGAACCCAACTAGGTCTAGGCCCATCGGGGTCTGGACCTATCGGGTCCGAACCCAATGGGGTCCTCAGATGTGTATGTTCAAGAAAAAAAATTAGTTTAAAAAAATTTAGCAAAAAAATTGTGGGTTCACAATCAGCAAATTTTCTTGTAGGTTTACAAGCATTTTTTTGCTAACATTACGGTTTTTTTTTCTGAGTGTATGATCTGTTATGTTTTGCTATTAACTGCCTCTTAGATACGATCACTCTAGACCAATCATGCGCATTTTTGTAATTCCTATTCCCGCGGGAATAGGCTAAAAAATGCTGCTTGTGCGCTTTCAACACACATACACTATAAAATTCTGTTGCTTGAGCAAATTTGTTGACTTTTCGCTTGATACTACCCACACAAGCATAAATGTTATAGTATGTGTGTGCGCATCGCTGCTCTAGACCGATACGCTAAGTTGGCTGTTAAGCAACTATCAACTAAATCATCATAAATTTCAATTCGTGATTGGTTGTTGCTGTTGTTTTTTCTTACAGAAGTGTTTTTATTGTAATTTATGTGAATAAATCCTATTTTTAGTAATTATTATTCTTCTTCCTCTACTTCATCAATTCTGATCTAAGTACTTATTTTGCAACGTTGCCAGACATGGTCTTTATATGGGTTCAATCCTTGGCGGCTGCGATTTCATAAAAGCTAGGTGGCCGGACATTGTCCTTCACGGCCATTAAGCCCATAACGGAAATTGTGATTGAGACCAAACATATCGCGGTCATAACACTTATGTTTGTGATGGGGACTATGACCATTTTTAAAACGGTTTAATACCCATGGGGATTATGTCCTTTTTCTTTGGCCATAGTCCCCATCACAAACCACGATCAGTTTGTTCTCAATCACAATTTCCGTTATCGGCTTAATGGCCCATAACGGTCCGGGTCCGGGCACAAAGCTTTAAGCACTAGTTGCACCCTGAAGATGGCCCCCAAACATTTTTTTTAATTCTCTCTTCAATTAGCGTCGTTATACATAGGAGGGTAACAGGACATAATACCTACGGACATTATCTCCATAATGGTAATGGGGATTATAACCGAACACATCACGGTTATAATCTCCATATTAGTTGTGGGGACTATGAACATTTTAAAAATGGTCATAATCCTAATGGAGATTATGTATGTTCCCTGTTGGGATGACGACCAATTTTTTTTTTTCGGTCATAACTAGAGTTTTTCTTTTCCCGGACTTTTTCATTTCCCGGGAAAGCGGGATTCATTCCAACCCAAATTTTTGGTCAAAAAAATATATAAAAACCTTATGAATGCAATTACACTATTTATAATGTTTATTAACACCATAAAAATCTTATTTAGTACCTTTAAAACAGAAAAAAATAAGTTTCGAGAAAAAAAGAACAATTTTTGTTACCCAGTTCTTATAAAAAAAACGGTCCAAATATATCGAAGTCGTTTAAAAGTATTTTTAAGGGAATATGTTATTTCACATCGCTTTATCTGTTTTAATAATAAAATTCATCATTTATTCTAATTCATCTTGTTGTTAGTTCATTTTTACAATTGGTTCTCAACGCTTTGCCTCTAAAACACAATGAAACTAATTCACAGGAATTTCTCTATTATGTTTCTGAAACTGAATGTAACTGTTTCAAAGAAATGAAATTATAAGAAAATTTACCCCAAAAATTATTAAAAAAATTAAAAATCCTGGTTTCTAAAAAAACTGTCATCCTTTACACAGATTTTATATCAATTTATCGATATAAAAAGAATCATGTCCAGAGACATAAATATTTTCTAAAGAAACAAATAATCATACTGCAATTTTTTATAATGCAGTTCTCAGAAAAAAATTTCTTAGCTTCTGAAAAAAAGTATCAGGATCTGATAACACAGCCCAACAACCAAAATCGGAGTGGGATGAAACAAAAAGCAAATGAAAGCATAATAAAACCCTCGACACTTTTTTTTGGTTTAGCGCTAAATTTTTTTGCATGCATTTGAAGTTGGTGAACTTTTATTATAATTTTAATAATAATTGCTTAAAAATTGTATATGGCGTATGATTAATTTTGTAATTGCCTTTAAATAACAATCATACGCAACGGTGAACAGTGGATTATTTTTATTAATTTGGCTATTCAGTAAATAGGTACGGGACCGATCACAGCGAATATGATACCGGTTGAAGCTAACGTAATTTCGAGCTTATGTTTAGACCAGGGGCCCCTAATGTAGGACATGTTTAGTACACAAAAGCTTTAATTGCTTTAAAATGCGCGTAAAAAATAATCTAGCGCTGAATTAAAAAAACCTCTTGATGGCTTTGTTATGTAAAATGTAAACTTTAATTTGCTTTTGGTTTCATTCTATTCCGATTTTATATTTATATTTTTTTAATTATATCCTATCGAAATTGAGACATTTTTTAGTTAGAACGTCTCTCTGCGTACGTTTCTGTCATCAATTATCAAGAATTTTAATAAAATCTCTAAAAAATCACATACTAAATAATCAATAGAAGTCGAAAAATCAACAATTTCAAAGAAACTAAAATTCCCGGGAATTCCCGCTCTATTTCCCGGGATTTCGGGATCGAAAATTTACGGGAATTCCCGGGAATTCCCGTCCCGGGAATTCCCGTGAAAAACACTAGTCATAACCCCCATTCACATTATGGGGACTAATATGGCATTCACACTTGCGACCTTAAACAAGTTGTTCAATAAAACACCAGTAACAGAATAAAAACGTAATGGATACATAACAAAGACTTTTTTAAACATCTCACTCTTAAACACTTCAAAACAGCAAGTGTGAACCCCGTATAAGTCCAATGCAAATTTTCTAGCACATTAAATCCCATACAAGCTGTCAAAAATACTAGATTCAGAAAATATCTGCTTCTTGTTGTTTTTACTGAACAAATATTTAAAATAAGAATGTGTAAAGTTGATGTCTCATACGAGAGTATGTTATGTCGAATAATGCATACGTTAAAGTGATGAAGTGCGAAGAAAATTTAACAATTTAACACATTTTCATTTACACATCCAAACAACTTTTTATATGCATTCAACGCCGTAGAGGTATATCGTCATTTTAAAAAGAGTTGTAGTTTGGTAGAAGTGGTGATGTGTTGCATGCAACACATTTTGCTGCTCGTACACCTTCATGTTTAGTTAGTTAAATGAATGCATGATTCATGTCTAAACTAAACTATCGTAAACACTCAGCTTCATATTCTTTCGTCTATCTTAATATTTTTTTTTTTGTAGTTTAGTTTTTATTTTTACTACCAAATGTAAAGGAATATTATTTTACGATTTAAATAGTTGTTTGTGTTGTTCGGTCTGGGATGTACATCAGTATATATTTAGTGGAGATTTTTCTGTAATCAAATGACAGTTTAAGTTGAGGCTAACAATATTGTTTTTAATAGTTGTTGAAGAGGGGGAAAAGCTAATGACATTTTAATTTTTAACAAATTTGAATTTATGAAGTACAATTTTTAATTTTAACATGATAATGTTTTTAGGCTGGTGTCTAATTTTAAAAAAGTTGCAGGACGCCACCTCAGTTTGACTAACGACTAACAAAAAAGAAAATTAGAATTACTGTTTTTATTTTCTTAAAACCAAAAATTTTACTAACTCGGGTTTGTAACTTGGATAAAAATTCACCTCGTGGTGAATAACAAAAATATTCACCAGCTGGTGAATAAAACGTAACATAATTATTTTTCATCAATATTTTTTTTTCATCAATATTTTTTTTTCATCAATATTTTTTTTCATCAATATTTTTTTTTCATCAATATTTTTTTTTTCATCAATATTTTTTTTTTCAGCAATATTTTTTTTTCATCAATATTTTTTTTCATCAATATTATTTTTTTTCCATCAATATTTTTTTTTTATCAATATTTTTTTTTTCATCAATATTTTTTTGTCATCAATATTTTTTTTTCATCAATATTTTTTTTTTCATCAATATTTTTTCTTCATCAATATTTTGTTTTTTTCATCAATATTTTTTTTTTGTATCAATAGATTTTTTTTTCATCAATTTATTTTTTTTTTCATCAATATTTTTTTTTCATCAATATTTTTATACCCTCCAACAACAGTATGAGGGTATACTCACTTTGTCATTCCGTTTGTAACGGTTTGTATCGGTCGAGGACCCCATAAAGTATATATATTATTGATCTATGATCGATTTTAAGTCATTCTATGAATGTCCGTCCGTCCGTCTGTATAAAACACGATTCAGTCCAAAATAAGAGAGCTAGGCTCCTGAAAATTGGCACGAATGTGTCTCTTGGTCATAGGCCGGTTAAGTTCGGAAATGGGTAAAATCGGATCAGGGGGAAAAAAGTTCCCCCTTAAAGAACTTAAAAAAAGTCCCAAAAAACTCAATTTTTTACAGCTTTTTTTGCATTTTTGTTAAACAAATGAAATCTTTTTATGTCAGAAGGTGTTCAAAGTCCTGCACTTAGACCCCGGGGGCTACAAAATTAAGTTTTTTTTGGCCCACCCCCTTTTGTGGGCGTGGATTTAAAAAAATCATAAAAATTATGAGTAAATCGTATTACTAAAGTTAAAAAAGCATAACAAATAAATTAGTTAACATTTATCGCGATTGGGAAGGTATCCCCAACCACATAGCCCCCCCAAAAAAACGCCTCTGATTTTTTTAAAATATATTTTAACATGTTGGAGGGTATCAAAGATTCGGCACAGCCGAATTTAACACTCTCACTTGTTTTTCATAATTTTTTTTTATTAAATATTTTTTTTTATCAATAATATTTCTTCATTAAAACCCTTTTTTTACAAAAACTTTTTGTTATCGACAAACATAGACAAACAGATAGATGGATATCACTATAATGTCTTAGAAAGCTTTACGAATCAATAATATATAAACATAATGGGGTCCTCGACCGATATTTCAACGCATTTTGCATATAATGACAAATTAATATAGCGTTATTTTTCCTAGAAAAAATTTTCTTTGGAAAGAACTCCTACTTATACAGCAAAACATTATCATGATTCAATGGTTTGGGCACGAGTTCAAACTTCCCACACTTTTTAAATTTGGATTGCTTTTCTTAATATAAATTACGCTTTTTTGAATAACAATTGAGTTTTTCTGAAAATTGAGTGTGCTTTTGTGAATTTTAACTGGTCTATCTTAAATTCAAATGTGCTTTTCTGAGTTTAAATTAAAAAGAATGTATTATAAACTTTATTGTAAAACAACTTAGCGTATGAGTAACCTGACCAACCATCCCGCTTTTGGCGGGATTATCCCGCTTTTTGATGTCTCATCCCGCCTTGAGTTCTCATCCCGCTTTTTAAGCAAAAGTCCCGCTTCATTTTTGGCTATTGGAATATCAAATTACAATTGAAGGGCTTACTGCAAGAACTTGATAAGCAACATTTTATTTGTTCGTGTTTTTCGTCTTCTGCTGATGTTCCATTGACAGATTTTTGGCAGAAGTCTTGCTTTAACCCTTCGTACAAGTATATTGAGAATAAAAGTTCTGCAAAAGTTCTATTTTGTTCATTATTTTAAAAATTTTAAGACAAAAACCACCATAAAATGAAAAGTTGCTTATCGAGTTTTAACAATAAGCCCTTCAATTAATAGTTTTAATATAATATTTTGAGTAAGATATTTTTGAGCATATTAACTATTTCTTACCGTGTAAAGAAAATGTTGAGAAATCTTTTTTTACTCAAAAAATATGTTCACAGGAGAACCCTTCCGATTTACATCAAAAATAAGACCCTTTTTAGTCAAATTAAATTTTTGTATAAAATTTTCCAATATTTCGAGAAAAATCTTTCAACAAAAAAAGTATTAACTTTAATGTTTCCTTTACAAAATGTCTCGGATATTAGGGCATTTAACTACAGATAACTCTAATACGGCGTCCACACTTGCTGTTTTGAAGTGTTCAAGAGTGAGATGTTTAAAAAAGTCTTTGTTCTGTGTCCATTACGTTTTTATTCTGCTACTGGTGTTTTGTTGAACAACTTGTTTAAGGTCGCTAGTGTGAATGCCATATTAGATTCTAAAATATTATTCATATAGAAAAATAACATTTTTCTGAGAAATGTTCAGATTCTAAGATCCTTTTCATAAAAAAGTTTCTTAATTCTCAGATCGTAGAAAAATTCTCAGATTCAACATTTTATTATAGAAAATTTATCATTCATCTGAGATTCGGAGACAGTCTTTCTTATAGAAAAATTCTGAAATAATTCTCATATTTTAAGGTAATTCTCAGATTCTTATAACTTTTTTGTATACAAAAATCTAAGGATCGAAACATTTTTCATAGAAAAATCTTAAAAAATATTTTTCCTACAGAAGAATTGTTGAAATTTTAGAAAATTTTTCTCTCAAAATATTCTTACATTCTGAGTCAAATAAATATCAATATATTTTCTAAAGATAAAGTCTGGAGTTCTGAGACATTTTTCTATAAAAAAATATGAGATTTATTTTTTTCTTAGAAAATAATACGAAAAGTTATCAGGTTCGGTTAGAAAATGTCCACGACTCTAATGCCATTTTAGCTTTTCATGTGCAATTTCTTTGATTCTAAAACATTTATCCCAAGGTTGGTAAAAAAATTCCTTCAGATAGAGGCTACATATGCTTGCTGACGTAATCAAAATAGAAAAATTTTCTAGTCAAAGTTTTTGTGCATTTTTTCCCCTTAAAAGTATTTCCAGAATTTTGTGAAATCGTTGAGGGTAAAAAAAAAATAATCCCGCTTTTTAGATCAAAATCCCGCTTTTTCAACCATTCGATCCCGCTTTTCAATCAAAATCAGTTGGTCAGGTTACGTATGAGTGATATTCTGTATTCTAAAATTTAAAAATTACTCATACGTGTCGTTAAACGAGACCCATCCAGATAGAAGCAGGTGAACACATTTAAAGGGTCATCCTAAATAAATAGGCATTTAAAAAACTTTTCGATTCATATCAAATGTTCATATAGTTCATATGAAAGAAATATGAAAATAAATACAAAAAAACAATTCCAAAAAAAGCTTCTAATAAAACCAAAAAGAATACCTTATTTCACAACTCATTTCCCACTTTAACCGACAAGATGTCACCTAAAAACAGATAAATCTGGTCATATACAAATTTCAGAACAATCGAAGTGTAAGCTATCGGATAACTTTCTAGTAAGATTTTTCCTTGAAATTAATAAAAAGTTTGTACATCACCGTCTTTAACATTAATAGAATTTAAACACGAAAAGACTAGCAAAAGTCTAAAATACCACAATAACAACATAAGTCTCGCAATAGCAATACATGTGCAGATGCAAAAGTAGTGGCAGTAGTTGAAGCAACACTAAAATGCCACTCAACAAACCTAACGATGTGTTGCACTTTCAATAAATTATTCAATATCAAATAAAATTGAACTTCCTTCTTTTTTGCTGTTGCTAATGCTGCCGTTAATATTGTTGTATTCTCTAACACATAATACAGCTACTAATACTTGCTACTGCTAATATTATTCTTTTATTTTTTTTTCTATTTGATTCTATGAACAAATGTTATTTTTCCGTTTATTTACTTGTATTTTTTTTTTCTATTTATTCCCTGTACCACTTTGTATATTTATTTCTATTTATTTGAACCCTACCTATGGTAATGTAGTATACTTTTGGGTTGATATCTTTTGAAACTCTTGGAAAAACATAGAATGTTGTTTGCTTAGCATGTTAAGGGGATCCGTAATTAGTAAGATATCCGGGACTCTACAGTACGCAAAATGACTCGAAATCGAATCGAAATAACATCGTATTTTCTTAAAAGTAAATTAATTTTTTACTACTTTTTATTTTTTATCCGCCTCACTTGAGATTGGAATCCAGAACTTAATGTTTACTGGATTAGCACCTGGCTCGTTTAGCCAAACTTTGATAATAAAATTAAATTTTTAAAATTGCTTTTACTAAAATTTGAATTTTTATTATTATTTGAATTGCCCTTAAATTATAATTATTATTATTTGAATCGCCCTGTCAATTTTTTTTAAATTTATTTTGTTCTGACAAATTCAAAATATTTCAAATATATATAAGTAAAATCAAATTCCAAGTTGTGGATGACCTAGTCTTCTAGCAGGTTAGGCAGCTTGCATCTTGTAGTTTTTTGGTCTTGGTTCAATCCCCGGTCGCGGTTTTTTTTTTTTTTATTTTTTTTATTGTTTTAAGACAAATTTATTTTTATTTTTTTCAATTACAATTAAAATTTAAAGAATTTTCGTTGAATTTTAAAATAATATCAATCTTAAATTAAAAAGAAATTTTTATTCGAGAAATCAAAATCTTTATATTTGAAAGCAAATTGACATCGATTAATTTTTTCGACAAAATAATAACAAATAATAACAAAAAAATCCTCTTAACTAGATCGAAAAATACTCACTTTATCAACTGAATTATAAATTTGAAATAATAAACAAAATGGACATGATAACGTATCGAAAGTGATTCATTTTTTCGTATGAGATTCGATAAAAGTTCGAAATAAAGAACCCCTCGAAACGTTGAATACTGGGTTGTTGTCTTTTCACTGGAGTTGGCCGTTTTTCAAAAATCGCGGTTTCAGTTTTTGATTTTTTGCCAAGGGCCCCCATATAGCTGCCCCAATGTGCAGCGTTTTTTTTTTAATTTTCGTGATTATTTAAAAAAATACTTATGTGGTTTTTTATACAAAAAACACATTGATTACACCTCTCTACAAATCTAAAGTTTGTCGCTGCGTTTTGGATGAAACCAAAAAAAGTTGATAGGTTTTGGTGCCCCGATTCCAAAACGGTCACACAAATTTTTCTATCACGTCACAATTTTGAGAAAATCGCCGTTATAGTGTCAAAAAAAATACATTTTGACCATTTTTGAAGGCATATAAAATAAGATTCTGACATGCAAATGACTTGGTATCAAGCTCATTCGAAAGTCTGTAATTTTCTTTTTCAGACAAGGTCAAATTTTCTTGGAATTTAATTTTCTAAAATGGTAAAAAAATCATTAGCCACAAGTGCCTTAAATCTAAAATTTACGTATGAATTTGTATGGAAATTTGTTAAAAAACACTGTGTAAATAAACTAAATATTTAAAAAATGGAAGGTTTTTTGTTAATGATTTTTTTACCATTTTAAAAAAAATAAATTTTTCGAACATTTCATCTTATCTTTAAAAGAAAATTACAAACCTTCGAATGAGCTTGATACCAAATCATTCGAATGTCAGGATATTATTTTATATGCTTTTAAATGGGTCAAAAATGCCCTTTTTCGGTACTTTAACCGCGAATTACTCAAAATCCTGACGTGATAGACTGTAGGCACTTTACTGTGTTTGAAAATGATACTTTAAATTAATTTTGAATCGCTTTTTCATTTTTCATTATGTAAAATAATTTTCCAAAACTTTTTCACATTCGTTTTAATTTTCTAATTTTGAAGTAGTTTTATATCAAAACAATTTTTCTCTGAAAGAACAATAAAATATTGTTATTTAATTTTTATATAAATAAATTGTGTACCTTTATTTATAATTGGTGACCCCTAATAAAAAATACGCAACAATCATAATGCCTGTATTTGGAGATTTACCTGCGAGCAGCACATTGCAAAATATTCCACCCTCAGGACAACCACCATCAGAACCGATTTTTCAAACAACATCTTCAATGAATGCACCTGAAATATCATCATCAAAAACTCCAAAACTTCCTCCGTTTTGGAAGGAAGAGCCAGAAATTTGGTTTTTACAAGTTGAGGCAAGTTTCCGTATTTGTGGCATAACTCAAGATACAACGAAGTTTGAGTACTTGGTTATGAATTTGGATCAATCGGTTTTGTTTATGGTAAAAGACATAATTGTTACTCCTCCATCATCGGGTAAATATGAAGCGATTAAAACACGTATTATGGATTCATTTGCTGAATCTGCCGAACAGCAACTAAAAAGATTGTTAAATGGTATTGAAATGGGAGATCAAAAGCCGTCCCATTATCTTCAACGTATGAAATCCTTAGCTGGTGGTAAGGTTAGTTCAGAAATTTTAAGAACATTGTTTTTGGAACAAGTACCAGACAAGGTAAGAAGTATTTTAGCAGTTTGTGAACCCAGTGACATTGATAAATTAGCAATCCAAGCCGATAAAATTGTTGAGGCCTTTTCGCACTCATCCTCCATGTTTGTCTCCGAAGTTTCTCCAACCCAAAACTGCGATGATTTTTCCAAAAAATTGGACACCATCATAGCCAGAATAGATGCGTTGGAATCTCGGTCAACATCATCTCAACGGGAATCTCGTTCAACATCTAGATCTCGTTCCAGAGGACTCTCAGCTGCCAGAAAAGAAACAGGTATTTGTTGGTATCACTTGTAATTATGAAGCCCAAAAAAACTAGATACTTCCAATACGAGTCCTTCGACCACTTGTATTGACGAAGTATATAATGGTCGTTTATTTGTAACTGAACAACATTCTAAAGTTCAATTCCTCGTTGACACTGGTGCTGAAATTTCAGTTTATCCTTGTAAGAATCGTAAATCACCACAAAAACTATCTCTTTACGCTGCTAACGGCACTGAAATCAAAACATATGGCCACATAATTCTCACTTTAAATCTGGGACTGCGCAGGAGTTTCCAATGGAAATTCATCATGGCAGACGTCTCTCGTCCAATTATTGGAGCAGATTTCCTTCGCCATTACCATCTTCTTCCTGACTTAAAGCAACGAGTATTAGTTGATGGTAAAACAAACTTAAAGACTAGTGGCAATATAGTACAAGACTCTTTTGCCGGCATAAAAATGGTTTCTGGCGAAACTGTCTACCACACTTTACTAAAGAATTATCCTGAAATATTCACACCAAATGATAATTTCGAATCTAATCATGGTACTTACCACCATATCGTCACGCATGGGCCACCTGTTTCTTGTAAACCGCGTCGACTAGACCCGGTTAAACTCAAGGCTGCGAAAGATGAATTCCAGTATATGTTGGACAAGGGAATTATAAGACCATCCAGCAGTAACTGGGCAAATCCACTTCATATGGTTGCAAAACCTAACGGTGAATGGCGTCCATGTGGTGACTATAGGTCTCTCAATAGCATTACTGTTGCTGATAAATATCCTGTACCTTACTTGACTGATTTTCAAATGAACTTGCATGGTTCGGTAATCTTTTCCAAGTTAGATTTAATTAAAGCTTTCTATCAAATTCCAGTGCACCCAGATGATATTCCAAAGACCGCTGTGACCACACCCTTTGGGTTATTCGAATTCATGAGAATGCCCTTTGGGTTGTGCAATGCTGCACAAACCTTTCAAAGGTTTATTGATGGAGTTTGCCGGGGACTTGATTTTGTGTTTGTATATATCGATGATGTTTGTGTTTTCTCAAAATCCGAAGAAGAACATCTATCACATCTTACAATCCTTTTTGAACGATTTAAAGAATTTGGCATCAAAGTTAACCCGGCAAAATGCGTTTTTGGAGCAACGGAGATTGATTTTCTTGGACATCACATAACATCCAACGGCATAAGTCCACTTCCGGATAAGGTTGAGTCCATTATTAAATATCCACTACCAAAGACTATTAAAGAGCTTAGACGATTTTTGGCCATGCTTAATTTCTATCGGAAATTCCTTCCGCGTGGTGCGATGACGCAAGCTTCGTTAAATGATTTTCTTAAAGGTACAACAAAGAAGAATGATAATCGTGAGGTGCCATGGACTGCAGACTCTGTAGCTGCCTTCAACAAGTGTAAACAGGAGTTAGCTGATACAGCATTCTTATCTCACCCCGCTCCTAATGCAAGACTAGCTCTTAAAGTTGACGCTTCAAATTTTGCGGTTGGTGCTGTTCTTGAGCAGTTTGTGGAAGATACTTGGCAGCCACTTGGTTTTTTTAGTAAGAGACTTAATAGCACTCAAGAGAAGTATAGCACGTATGACCGTGAGCTGTTAGCTATATACAAGGCCATTGGTCATTTTCGTCATATGTTGGAAGCACGACAGTTTATCATTTATACTGATCATCGTCCTTTAACGTTTGCGTTTAAACAAAAATTAGAGAAAGCATCACCTCGCCAAAGAAATCATCTCGATTTTATTGCCCAATTTTCTACCGATGTAAGACACATATCAGGCGCACAAAATGTTATTGCTGATGCACTTTCTAGAATTGAAGTTATACAAATTCAGTCAGTGGACTATAACAAGTTAAGTCAAGCTCAGAGGAATGACAATCAACTCCAACAGTTTTTGCAGTCTCAAGGTAAAATTAAAATAATTCTTGTCACTCTTCCAAATACAGATACTCAAGTGTACTGTGAAACGTCTACTGGCACTGCTCGTCCATATGTACCACAAGAATTTCGTCAGCAAATATTTAATAATATACATTCATTATCCCATCCGGGTATACGTGCAACTCGTAAACTTATCTGTTCAAAATTTTTCTGGCCATCAATGAACAAAGACGTTAATGAGTGGTCACGTGGTTGTCAAGATTGCCAGCGTTCTAAAATTACACGTCACACCAAGAGTAAACTTGCAAAATTTCCAATTGTAAGCAATCGGTTTTCTATGGTTCATATGGATATTGTTGGTCCCCTGCCTCAATCAGAAGGTTATTCGTATGTGTTGACATGTGTTGATCGATTTAGTCGCTGGCCGGAAGCGTTTCCACTAAAGGATATTCGTGCAGAAACAGTGTTTCGAGTTTTTTATGATGGGTGGGTATGCCGTTTTGGAATTCCAAATACAATCGTAACTGATAGAGGAAGTCAATTTACCTCTCACATGTTTAATGAAATCACCAACCACTTGGGTATATCTCACAATTTTACAACAGCTTACCATCCACAAGCTAACGGCTTAGTAGAACGTTTTCATCGAACACTAAAAGCAGGGCTTACATGTGCTGGAAATGCTCAGTGGACAGTATCGTTAAACTCAGTTCTACTTGGATTAAGATCATGTCTAAAAGAAGAATTTGATGCATCGCCAGCAGAAATGTTGTATGGGGAAACACTGCAACTTCCAGGCGATTTTTTCTAAATTGTAAAGAACGTAGATCCGATATCACATTTAGCAACGATTCGAAAAATCATTTCTGAACTAAAACCAACAGAACCTTCACATCATCAAGGAAACTCAAGAGCGTTTTTCGTACACAAGGAATTGGATACGTGTTCGCATGTTTGGATTCGCCGTGATGGATATACAAAACCTCTTCAGCCAAAATATGCTGGACCCTTTAAAGTTTTACAACGTAATAAGAAAATATTTCAAGTGCTGGTTAACAATAAAACGGAAACAATAGCAATTGATAGACTCAAACCTGCTTTCATCGTAAACAGTAATATTGATTCTGAGAGTTTCGAAACTCATCGTTTACAAAAAGTTTCTAAAACAAGATCTGGAAGAGCTGTGAAATTTCCTGAACGCTTTCGCGTCCATTGAGGGGGGAGTACCTGTAGGCACTTTACTGTGTTTGAAAATGATACTTTAAATTAATTTTGAATCGCTTTTTCATTTTTCATTATGTAAAATAATTTTCCAAAACTTTTTCACATTCGTTTTAATTTTCTAATTTTGAAGTAGTTTTATATCAAAACAATTTTTCTCTGAAAGAACAATAAAATATTGTTATTTAATTTTTATATAAATAAATTGTGTACCTTTATTTATAAGACAAATTTGGGCTCCGGATTTGGAATCAGCGCAACAAACACTATCCAAATCACTAACCAGAATCCAAAACGCATTTCTTTTTGAGCTGTGTTTTTTTTATATCACTAATATTTTATAAAACACCGTACCACAAAAATTGCATTTGCATCAAAAATTATTTTTTTATTCAAATATTTTTTTAAGTGCTGTCATAAACAAAAGGAGAATTGGTAGAGTCGAATGCTTTTTGAATCGTAAAAATCAAATAAATACTTCCAAGGATTTGGCTCTTCAAAATTACATACTTTATGATAAAATTACATAATAAACATAAAATTTATTTTTTATATGGAAAAATTTCACAAGGAATTTAAAAAAAAAATTACGAAAAGTGGAAAAAAGCGAAGCCCCAAAAAACGGTACTTAATTTTATGTAAAAAGTGTTATTGCTGCAATTTATGCAGGTTTCAGAAATATCGAATGTGGATTAAGTTTTGCAAAATGCATCTTAAAACTGCATTTGCATCCAAATCGTACTTTTATAAAAAAATATTTGTTTGAGTTCATTGGTATAAAAAAGGACAATTGAAGGGTTTATTGTAAAAACTTGGTAAGCAACATTTCATATTATGGTGGTTTTTGCCTTAAAAATTTTAAAATAATATAGAAAATAGAACTCTTGCAGAACTTTTATTATCAATATACTTTTACGAAGGGTTAAAGCAAGACTTCTGCCAAAAATCTGTCAATGGAACATCAGCAGAAGGCTAAAAACACGAAAAAATAAAACTCGGATACTTTCGAAGATATGGCTCTTCACAGTGTCATACACAGAAAAAAATATGGAGGAAACAAATTTGAGTAATCACTTGTTTAAATTTAAAAACAAAAATTGAGTAATTTTTTAATTGACGCAATTAAAAATTTACTTAAAAATTTTAAAAACAATTTTAGTATATAATTTAATGAAAATTTAATAGTTTTTTTAATTTTTTTTTAAACTCTCATAGTTTTTTTTAATTCTTGTTTAGTTTATAGTTTTTTTTTGTATGTGTATGAAAGTTTGTCTTTATAAAATTTCCCTATGTTTTTGAGACATAAATATGTTTGGTAAAGTTAAAAAAAAAAACAAGTTTTTTGTTTTGTAAAAAAATTAAAAACTTTTTTAAACTTACAAAAAAAAATGAATAGATAAATTTTGAGTAAATTTTTGATTGTGTCAATTAAAAATTTACAAAATTTTTTTTTCAAACATTTAATAAATTTTTATTAAAAATTTACTCAATTCTATTAAATCGTTTACTGGTGCAAAATTAATTAATTTTTTAATCAATAGTATTAAAAATTTACTCAAATATTTTTTTTATTTTTTTCGGTGTACTTTTGTGATATTTTTGTAAAAATGTAAAAATTTGAAAATGGATATGTTCAGTTGGCTTTGCAGAGTATGCATGCAACTAATTAATATAATGAAAATTAAAAGAAAGCAAGAAACTCTATCGAGTATTTAATGGGAGAATATCCTAATAAAGAAAGTAGAGTTAACATAAGTACTTGTTATGTTAATTCATAATGGGGAAATTGGCCTCGAACTGAAATAAACATTATTTCATTGCACAATTAAAGGTCAAATAAATAACTTATTTTTATTATTAATAAAAATTAAACAAACTTGATAACACTACTTTTAGAACAAGAGTGTTTTTGTCTTCTATTTGAAGCAAAAACAAAAAACTGCATATCTCATTTACTGACGGTAAACTTGCAGATCAACATGCTTTCAATTTTATTTGGTTTGGTATACTGGTCAAACTTCGAAATCATTGTTCTTCCTTATTTCTTTCTCATTAGGTTGAAATAAATGCGAATATGAATATTTGATGTTTGTACACTAACAGTATTACCTAATTTTCTAAAGAATTCTGATGATGGGGGAACTGGAAATCCCTCGAAACGATCGTCAATTCATTCCTGAAAATTGCCAAATTTTTTGAAAGAAAGAAACTCTATCGAGTATTTAATAGGAGAATATCCTTATAAAGAAAGTAGAGTTAACATAAGTACTTGTTATGTTAATTCATAATGGGAAAATTGGCCTCGAACTGAAATAAACTTTATTTTATTGAAAATTAAAAGAGCTATGTTCAGAAAATAAAATTTTTTCTGTGTTCTTTGGTGGAATTCGTGATATGAGGTGTATCTTAGCGTTTATTATTGAGAATGAATATTCCAGTTCGAGGAAACATTGATTTACCAATCATTACAATGTTATTGTCAAAGTAACAATTTTCTAGAAACTATTATAAAAGTTATTTGTTTTAAATTGATTGGTATGATCATAAGCGCCTCCCGAATTCAGGTTTCTTTCGACTTTGAAAATGCTTGCCTCCCAAATGATGGATACGTTGGACCATTGTACTGGAAAAATTAAAAACAAAATTTGAAAAAAAAACACTTGGCTACCAGCAGCTAAATATTGCAATCTTAGAGTAAATTCCTGGAAAAATATTAATAAAATTTCCATGAAGTAATTGTGATGCAGTGTTGCATCTTTAAGATGAAAAAAGTCCAGTCAGAAAAATACAAGCGGGCCAAAGTTGGCAAAACGTTGGCATAGGTGGTGCCACCGTACCACATTGGTAAAATACCCGATTTACAAGAAATACTGTTCAGTTACTAAGCTAAAATAATAACACCAATAAGTGTCTTGGCCATTGGCGTAGGAAGAGCATTTTTCTGGGGGGGGGGGGGCAAAAGCCCCCCAAGGATTTTTTTTATCAAAAAACTTTTTTAAAATAAAAATCAAGACCTTTTTTTTAAGACTTTCCAAAAAATGTGCATTCAAGTTTTGAGTTGTGGTGCTTAGAAATGAATCCATCCGAAAGCAGTTTAAATTTTTTTTTTTTTTTTAATTTTTATTCTGAGAATTTTTTAGCAGTTGAGAACCTTTTCCCATAAATGTTTTGAACTGAAAAACTCATTCGTTGTAGGTATATATTTTACCTTTGTAAAATTTGAGTTTAAATTGGATATGGTTCCTATAGGAATCATTAGATTTATTTAATTTTCTGCAACATAAATTCTGTGAAGTTGTTGCTATTGAAAAAAAAAAAAGCATTAGATTCAGATAACTTTGACCATTATACAACAATCAGATCTGAACACTTTTTTTCGTTAAAAAAAATCGGATTAAGACTATTTTTAATGGGAAAAACTATTAGATTCTCATACAAAAATGTTACCAAGTCTTAAAGTTTCTATTTAAAAAGATATATTTTTTTTCAAAAGTGCAAAAATGAAAAAAAATGCGGTGAATTAACAACAAAAAAAAAATTTACGATTCAAATTCTGGGGGGCTAAAAAATTTCTGGGGGTGCTTTGCCCCCCCCCCAGACAGGCCTATCTATGCCAATGGTCTTGGCCGATATGTTTTTCTGAGGTTGGCACACTGCACTGTTTCCAGTACATTTTGGGAAAATAGCACTTTTTTTTAAAACTCAACGTTTTTAGTTAAAAACGTTTCATTTAACACTAGATTTATTATAAATTATAAAACTTAATATAGAAATTTTGGATTTTAAGAAATTTTTTAACCCTACACAGCTTTGGCCCTAAATGACCCATGATGAACAAATGCCATAAACCGCTTTTGGCGGGTGACTAACCATTGGGAACATATTTTTTTAATTAAAAATGGAAGCGTAAGTAAAGATGGGAGCGTGAGTAGAGATTTGAGCGTGGGTGAATTTGACCAACCCACGCTCACGAAGAAAAAAAATTCTCACACAAGAAATTTTTGAATTTTGCATACATTTTACATACATGAGAATTCAGCCACCTTGGTGGTCAAAGGAACTATCGCAGACAAGGCGAAGAGTCTAAGACCTCTTTAAAGAAGCAAGAAAGGTCAACAATGACGCAAATTGGAACTTATATAGAGAGGTATTGAAAGTTTTCAAAAAACTTATTCGGAAGTCGAAAAAGAGTAGCTGGGAAAAACTCTGCAGTGATGTAGAACACACTACAGAGGCAGCTAGACTCAGAAGAATTTTATCTAAAAAACCAATACCGCCTATTCTACTGAAGGGATTAGATGACACATGGACAGAGAATGCAACGGAAACATTGGATGTTCTTCTAAGAACTCATTTTCCAGGATGCAGTGAACAACCTTTATCTGAGACTCAACCTCACGGGCAAACAATTATTCCCCACAATCCGCTATCTGATGAGCGGATAAGGTGGGCAGTCGAATCGTTCGAGCCTTACAAATCGCCAGGGCCTGACGGCATTTTTCCGGCAATGCTTCAAAATACTGCTAGCGAAATAATTCCTTACTTAAAGGAAGTTTTTAAAGCGTGTTTAGAGCTTTGTTATATACCTAGATCATGGAGGAAATCTAAAGTAGTCTTCATACCGAAAAGCGGTAAAATAAATCACGCAACTGCAAAGGATTATCGTCCTATTTGTTTATCATCCTTCCTTCTGAAAACGTTGGAGAGAATTCTGGATCTTTATATAAGAGAGAACCTAGGTGGAAACTTTTTGTCGGCTACGCAACATGCTTATCAGCAGGGCAAGTCGATAGAAACCGCTCTTCATTCCCTCGTGTACACTTTAGAGAGATCTCTGGAATATAGAGAATTTACCTTAGCCGCTTTTTTGGATATAGAAGGTGCATTTAACAATGTAAGCATGGATGCAATTGTAAACGCAATGGACAGGGCTGGCATAAATCCAACCATCAAAAGATGGATTGGCTCCCTGCTGTCTTGTAGAGAAGTTACAGCCGAATGGGGGCTTGAAAGAGCCATAAGATATACAGCCAGGGGAACACCACAGGGAGGAGTATTATCGCCATTACTCTGGCTCTTGGTCGTGGATCCCATTCTCAAAAAAATGGAGACGCAAGGAGCGGCAGTAGTTGCTTATGCTGATGACGTGGTAATAATGTCAACTGGAAAATTTTTGACCACGTTATCCGAGTTGCTAGAGCGATCACTGAAACAGTTATGGAATTGGGCTAATGAAAATGGTCTTAACCCTGCTGTTAGGTTAAGCCCATTTGGTCCAATTTTTGGATTATTTCCTTTGTAACTTTTGAACGGTGATATATACTGGCTTAGTTTTTTGCTCTTGGGGTCTTTTTATAAAACAATGTTATTTACAAAAAATCTAGGCTCTGACTTAAACCAGGACTGAGAAAAATTAAAAGTTACGTATCTTAGGTTAAGGGACCATTTGGTCCATGGTATATTTTCTTTGGTTTTCTTCGATTTTTTTACATTTATTAAAAAAAAAAATAAATATTTATTATTTTGTTTTATAATAATTGTCATGGTGAGCAAAATGTTTTTCGGTTAGTTTTGCAAATAATTTTGCTGCAAATGAAGCATTTTATGTCAGACTTAGACTCGCAGCAACTACAAATTCTAGTCTTTTGAGCACCTGAATTAGAAGTATTATTATTTGATGAGGCTACTGGAACTATGCATGATCATATTTCAGTCAATAACTCTCCTGAGAACTCTTGTTGAGGTAATCTAGTCCGTTTCTACATATACACCTTAGACAGAGAAAGTGCTAGTTGCCGCAAAAACTCTGGTCTCCTGCGATTTCGATAGCCCATGAAATGTCGATTTCAGAAAACAGGATGCACGCATTCAAATTGGGTATCCCGGCAAAAGTTTTAAAATGGTCACGGCTATGCGATGCATTACAATGTAATGCACAGCAAACCAAAAATAAAAAATATTCATTTTTTTCCTTTGGCTTACCATAGGAATAACTTTTTTGTATTTTTCACGCATTATGTAAACCCCATGCACTACTCTGAGTCTTTCCCAACCAAAAATCATTAATCCAGTATAGAGTAAAGCAACCTTACATTATCCTATACTGGATTGATGGCTTTTGTTTGGGATAACACTCAAAATAATGCATGAG
This sequence comes from Pegoplata infirma, assembly GCA_963921195.1. Taxonomy (NCBI): domain Eukaryota; kingdom Metazoa; phylum Arthropoda; class Insecta; order Diptera; family Anthomyiidae; genus Pegoplata; species Pegoplata infirma. The sequence goes on along the minus strand of CAWUER010000370.1, from coordinate 115,963 downwards.
TTTTACATAATGCATGAAAAATACAAAAAGGGAATGCCTATGGTAAGCGGTAGGCGAAAATTAATGCACATTTTCTAATTTTTTTTTGGCTATGTATTACATAACCGTTACCATTTTTATGGTTTTGTTGGGATATCAAGTATGTTTGCAAATACAATGTTAGGCCATCGATTTGTTGTGCGTTTTGTGCTGTAGGAACCTACCATTTGATCAGCAATATCCACGCCACCTAAATGAGATGAATCATTTGATATTATAGGAGAACACAAAACTAACATACCTTTCGTTGAATTGTGATATAAAACAATCTCTAAAGTAAAGAAAATGAAAAAGGGAATCCCTCAAAAATTTTTACGTTAGCTGTGTTCAGTAAAGTGGGTGCTGGTCACGTGATTTGCGTGGTTTACGTTAATCTCACGTGACTAACGCTCGAGCGAAAGTCTAGGTAATTATGATAATCATGCTTGAGTGAGTGTGATTCCAAAACTTTAATGTATGAGTGATTAGAAAGTGAGCCCAATTTTTGCGTGAGTACCATTTTTCTTGCGTGATTTAACATAATTTGTTTGTATTGTTTTCAGTTTTATTTATAGTTTTTAGTTTTATTTTTCGTTTTGCAATCAGTTAAAATTCAAATTAACGGTCTGCTAATATATGAAAAACACTTTTTTTAAATTTCCTTAAAATTGTGTATTTGTAAGTGAATATTGCGTGAATTGGGGGTGAGCGTAGTTATGCATCACGTGAGTCACGCGTGAGCGTAACTTATTTTAGCTTTACTGACGTGAGTAGTGAGTGAGCGTAAGTAAAGAAAAAAATCGGGTGAGTGATTCATAAGCGATTATAATATTTCTTGCGTGAGCGTGAGTCAAAATTCTCTCACGCACCCATCTCTAACGTTGAGTTAAGCTTAAAATAATAGTATTTAGGGAGAATGATCCAAAATATACACAAATATTATATTAAATGGTTATTTTGTTTGAGTATTGAAGTATGGACCAAATGGTCCATTAACCTAACATTCGTAAGTTATTTCTAACCTAACAGCAGGGTTAACGTTAATCCTCGGAAAACCGAGATGGTATTGTTTACACGAAAGTATAAGATCGAAAATTTTAGAAAAGTCAAGGTCAACGGGGTTGAAATCCCACTTTCAAATCATGCGAAATTTTTAGGAATTATTCTGGATAGTAAATTATCATGGAACCAAAATACCGATGAACGATTGAGAAAGGCGAATGAATAATGCATATTATGCATGCAAGAAAATGTTCGGCAAGACATGGGGACTTGAGCCAAGGATCACGTACTGGATCTATACTTCCATCGTAAAACCTATCTTACTTTACGGAGTTATGGTCTGGCACAGAGCGCTAGAGAGGGAGGTGACTCGTAGTAAGTTCCAAAAAGCCCAACGGCTTATGGGTCTGAGTATCACTGGTGCCCTAAGAACAACATCAGCTGCATCCATCGACACGATATTGCATCTGCTGCCAATTGACGTCTTTGCTAAGGGTGAGGCATATAAGGCATGCCTCAGACTCAAAGAGTCAAACTGGCTCAGACGCCGAAATTTTGGACACAGTAGCATGGACAATTTGGATAACGTTGTCACTGACTACAGGGTGCCCAAACTACTTTTCGATCGGAAATTTAAAGTTGAATTTCCGACTCGAGAATTTTGGTCGAACTGGCGTTGCGTTCCAAATGACGCTTTAAATATTTTCACAGACGGCTCCAAACAATCGACGGGAGTGGGAGCGGGATTTACTACGGACGTCTGTGATATTCGAAAATCTTTTAATCTACCTTTGAGCTGTAGCATATTCCAGGCTGAAATAGTTGCTATTAATAAGGCAGCCTTGCAGTTTCTTGGAGAATCGGAGAGAATAATAAACTTTTACATCGACAGCCAAGCTGCACTAAAAGCTCTAAGAGGCTTTTGTATTAAATCAAAAGTCATTTTTGAGTGCTACGAGAATCTTCAGAAACTATCCAGCAACAACCTCGTCTCTCTAATATGGGTTCCAGGACATAAGGGAGTAGACGGGAACGAGAAGGCTGATGAGCTTGCAAAACTGGGCGCAGATGGGGTAGGGGATTTTGTTCATATCGATCCCCCAATGCAGTACTACAGATCGAGAAGTGATTGTCAGTGTATTTCCATGGCGAACAGGAAATGGCGAGAGTTAAGTACAAGCAGAACTACCAGAATAATCTGGCCGCGTTACGACCTTAAAAGAACTCGTTACCTACTTTCTCTTAACAGAAGAGAATGTCGTTTACTCACGGGAGTGGTCACGGGACACTGCCTTATTGCTTTCCACGCAAGAACAATTGGACTTATCTCTGATTCCAATTGTAGAAGATGTGATGAACCGAATACCGATGAAACTGTTGAACATATCCTGTGCAAATGCCCCGCATTGGCCAGGCATCGCAAACAAATTTTGGGCAAAGCAGAACTCGAGAATCTGGAAGAAATCGCAGTCATGGACCTCATGCGCATTAAATTGTTTGCAACATGGACTAACGCGTTTTATCCTCGTCGCTGAAGGAACATGTGGTATTGCTATGGACCAGCCGGTCTATGCGAGGAGTTCAAAATTTTGAGCTCCGCCACCCCTAACCTAACCTAACCTACATACATGAGTGACACATTTTAATCTTACTCACGCTGAATTTTGACGTGTTTCATTTTTCTGTCACCATAAAAAATCATGGCAACTCACGAAATTTTACTTACATTTAAGAGTTCAATTTTAAAAATTATATTTTTAATGCAAATGAAATAAAATTAGTTCAAATAACATTCAAATAGTATTCCCGCTTAAATGAATTCACCCTTAAAGCATCTTCCGTACGCACCATTAACAATTTATTTATATCTGACACAAAAAGTATTCCACACTTAAATAAGAACATTCTAAATAACTTAAATAGAATATTTATTTGCTGACAGCATTTTGGCATTTAAGGGGATAATGCTTTCTGGGTGAGTGCATTTAAACGGGACATATATAACCTTGTTTGAATAAAATATATGGATCACTTGTTTATTTTGCATTAAAAATATAATTTGTACAAATACACACGTGACACAAATTTCAAGTGATTCACTCGTAAACGTGACTGAAATTTCGTGAGTTTGCATGATATTTTATGGTGACAGAAAAATTAAACACGTCCAAATATATTTATGTTGAGTTTTCGTGAGCGTGATTAAAGCGTGAAGGAGTTTAATATGTGTTACTCACGTGATCCTGCGCAAAATGTAATAAATCTAGTGGAAAATGAAAGGTTTTTAACAAAAAATTTTGAATTTTAAAAAAAGTGCAAGTTTGCCAAAATGTCCTGGAAACATACCATTATACGCGCTCTTTAAGAATCTCGTATTTAAAAAAAAATTATATATATTTAAAATAAATGAAACAAAAACTCCAGATTGTGCAAATTAAAATCAAATTTTTTTTATTTGAAATCGAACTTAAAACAAGTCCTAACAATAAGGAAATCTACTCAATTAATTCATTGATGTATGCCCGCATTAGCTTCGAACCACCTAGGCCAAAGAAACAAGTGCCCCAGTGCTCAAACTGCCAACAATATGGCCACACTAAATCCTTTTGTAGAAGACAGCCCAGATGTATAAAATGTGCAGGATATCATTCATCAAAACTCTGTTCAAGACAAAACTGGTCCAACGAAGTGAAATGTGTTCTCTGTGATGGACAACACCCAGCCAATTATAAAGGATGCTCTATCTACAAACAAACACTCAGATTTAAATATCCTCCTCGTACTAATGAAAATGCTCGTGTTCACGAAAATCGAAACACTGCTGAAAATAGGAACATTCCTAATACCTCAGCCGGCTCTTATGCTGATGTTACAAGAAACGCACAGCTTCAACCTCAACAAGCACAGGTAGAACCCTCTATACCAGAATCTATGTGGCTTCCTCCACAGCAACCTAGTGAGCTTCCTCCACGGCAAACTAGTGGGATTCCCCCAAACCAACCTAGTGGGCTTCCTCCACAAAGTTTATCACAATCAGGTAATTCAACTGAATCATCAGAAGTCATTTAACTTCTAAAGGCTCTCTCGCAGCAAATGACAACAATGACAAATCTTTTGCTAAACTTATTGTCAAAATCAAATTAAAATGGATTCTTTAAGAATAGCATTTTGGAATGCAAATGGTCTTTCCCAACATGCTCTGGAGGTAAAAACACATCTGATCTCAAATCAGATAGATGTTTTCCTCATATCAGAGACCCATTTTACCAATAAAAGCTTTATACAAATTCCTGGGTATAAATTTTATTACGTGAACCACCCTGGGGGCAGGGCACATGGTAGCTCTGCGATCCTTATAAAAAATAACATTAAACATTCCCAAAGCAATCATTATTGCATTCATGAAATACAGGCTACGAATGTTATAGTATATGACTGGCAAGGCCCTCTTACCATATCATCACTTTATTGCCCTCCAAGACAAAATCTTAAAAAGAACGACTATGAAACCTTCTTTAACACACTTGGAAGCAGATTTCTTGCGTGTGGAGATTATAATGCCAAGCATACTGCTTGGGGCTCCAGACTTATTACTTCTAAGGGAAGTCAATTAAATAGTGCTATTCAAAATCTCTGTTTGAAAATAATATCCCCCGGGTCTCCTACATACTGGCCCACAGACCTAAACAAGATCCCTGACTTGATTGATTTCTGTGTATCTAAGGGATTGTCACAAATCTCATATAAATGCTACTCCTATCCAGATCTGTCATCCGATCACTCCCCTGTTATGTTAGTTCTAACGTCAACAGTAGAAAACCATGACAAATCCTGTAAGCTTCATAATAAAAAAACCAATTGGACATATTTCCGATATATGGTAAAGACACATCTTAACTTGAAAATCTCGTTAAAGACTGAAGAGGAAATCACAAACGCCATTGAGCACTTCAATGAGACTTTACAACATGCATCCTGGTGTTCTACTCCAGCAGTAAAGGAAAAATGCGTTTTAACCCCCTCCAGTACAGTTAAAAATAAGTTGTCAGAAAAAAGACATGCCAGAAAGAAATGGCAAACAACTAGATCCCCTCTAGATAAGGCAATACTGAACAGGCTAACTCGTGAGCTGAAAAATATCTTGCAAAATGAGAGAAACGAAAGCATAGAAAAAGAGCTAAGAAATTTGGGCCCTACCAAATCTACAGACTACTCTCTTTGGAAAATGACGAATAAGGTCAAGCAACAGGTTAAGATAAGTTACCCAATTAGGAAAGATGACAACTCATGGACAAAAACTAACCATGAGAAGGCAATTAGGTTTAGTGAACATTTGAAAATGGTTTTCACCCCGAACAGCTCAGAAATTAGCCCTGAATTTATTGAACGCTCCTTACAGGAAATTTATCAACTTGATCTCCCGATTAAGAAATTCAAGAAGCGTGAAGTAGCAAATGTTATTAAAAAACTTGTCCTAAATAAAGCTCCAGGTTATGACGTCATTACAAGTAAAGTTTTACAGGAATTGCCCAACGAAGGATTAGTATACATCACTAGTATATATAATGCCTGCCTTACCCGAAACTTTATTCCACCTCAATGGAAAGTTGCCCAAATTACTATGATTCAAAAACCCGGCAAAAGCCCTCATGATGTCACATCATATCGCCCAATTAGTTTACTCCCAATTCCATCTAAAGTACTAGAAATCCTTTTTATAAATAGGTTAATGCCTATTATAGAATCAAAATCACTGATTCCAATGCATCAGTTTGGGTTCAGAAAAAAACATGGTACAATTGAGCAGGTTCATAGGCTCGTTGAGACGATACAGGATGCTCTGGAGAACAAAAAATATTGCACTGCTGCTTTTCTTGATATTTCTCAAGCATTTGATAAAGTATGGCATGATGGTCTTCTATACAAAATCAAAAAGCACCTCCCAGTGAACTATTATATATTTATTCGATCTTACCTCTCGGATCGCTTCTTTTTTGTGAAAGAAGAAGACGAAATGAGCAGTTTACATGTTTTCAATGCCGGAGTCCCACAAGGCAGTGTTATGGGGCCAACTCTGTATCTCTTGTACACCGCAGATTTACCAAACACTGATGGAGTTCTTATAGGCACCTTTGCCGATGACACTGCAGCTCTTGCTGTTCATGCAGATCCTGCAGTTGCAAGTAATATTTTGCAAAAATGTGTAAATAACATTTCTCTATGGCTTAAAGATTGGCGCATAAAATCAAATGAAGATAAATCAGTTCAGGTCACTTTTACTTTAAGAAATGGGACTTGCCCCCCTGTTAATCTTAATGGAAAGGAAATTTCCCAAAAAGATGATGTCAAGTACCTTGGCATTCACCTGGACAAAAAGCTCTTATGGAAAAAACACATTCTGACCAAAAAGAAAGCCCTTGACTTACAAGTCAGAAAAATGTCTTATTTGATTGGCACTCAATTGAAACTTTCGCTCGAAAATAAGCTCTTGATATACAAATGCATACTAAAACCAATTTGGACTTACGGTATCCAATTGTGGGGTACTGCAGCAAATTCCAATCTGGAAATTCTACAGCGATTTCAATCGAAAATCCATAGACAACTAACAACAGCTCCTTGGTACATATCAAATAACCAGCTTCACAGAGAACTTAAAACTCCGACAGTAATCGAAGAAATAAAAAACCAATTGATGTCCTATCTATCAAGAGTTCAAAACCACCCAAATCCTTTAGCGTCAACTTTAATGGCAAACGCAACTACTTTTGTCCGACTCAGAAGAAGAGCTCCCCAGGACCTACTTAGATGAACCCCTTAAAATTGCCCAGAGTATACTAAGGAATTATTTTTATATATATTTTAGTTTTTTAGTTTTAAGTTATCTGTGGGATCATCACTGGATCATCTCCACTTCATAGTCAAATAATTTTAAGTCACGTGTAATGATTAATATCAATTTATGATAGATTGCATTAATAAATGAATTTAAAAAAAAAAAAAAAAAATTTTTTTTTTTTAAATTTGGTGGTTTTAAGTTTAGGGCAAAATGTATGGGTCATTTTCGGCAACAGTTTTAGATGGGTTAACAATGTCCTATTATGCTGAAATTGTTTTCTAAGAAAATATGATCGAATTGAAAAGATTGACTGAAATAAAAAAGAAGATTAATTGATTTTTGTAATTTTTGAATATTTTTTAAAATAAATACTATTTTTGAGAAATCGTGGATTTTCAACGGCATTTCTGCAGCTGAAGATGACCACCGATCTACATGAAAATTTAACCACATTTTTTATAGGTCTATTTCAACACATCTGTCGGTGAGCCGGAAAGAAATTCGCCCAAAAGCCAGATTCGATCCACCCTACTCTTGGCAAAACAAAAAATACTGCACATTCTCAGTAATTAGTTTTTATGTTATACCATTTTTTTATCATCGATTTTATAAAAACATGTATTTTGCTTCTACTGTAAAATTTATAAAATGTTAGGTGACGAAATTATCTTTAAAATGCAAATAATTATATTACGAAGAAAATGTGATATACAATTTTACCTACACATTGAGTTGTAAAGTGCCTCAGATTGTATAATTCACTAATACAATCTGTGGAAAATTCCTCTGTATTTCGACATAACATTTTATTTACAGTATCATATGGTCGACCATACTAGTCTTATATTTTCTTGGCTTCCTTATTTATATTTGTTTTTTGCAACACGAAAAGTAGCATTAAATAAATATCAACGGGAAACATTTTTCTATACATATTTATTTTATTTTTTATTTAGCATTCAACCTCAACCATAATGTCATTTGTATTGGGGTCTTATATTTTTTGTTTTCTTTAAAGGATTATTGCATCTTTTGTATAGTTGCTCGTGCGCGAAATTACATTAAATGTTTTGAATAAACGGTGTTTGGTTGCAAAATACTGCTCATACACAGTCAGACACACAACGACTTTTACACACTGGTTGAATGAATGAATGGCGTTTTCATCAAGTCAAGGGATTTTTAAAGTTAAATGTCTTTCAAGAGCAGTTTCTGTTCGTTGGTTGGTGACACTTTTCTTTAAATAAATTATGACTTGAGAATTTGTTTGATGGATTTATGAGACATGATATTTTCATCAGCTTCATTTGTTATTCAATTTATAAGGCTAAAGTGGTTTAAGAGCTTAATTATTTGTAAGTTTTTAAGGGTAACTTCATGATACCTTGTGGTTGTGATGTAATGATTTAATGGTCATGATAGGTGGGATAATTTATCATAATAAGATGGATTAGTTGGATTACATCGTTCGACAGCCAATATTCAAAATGAACCGTATGATATACGTCTGAATTTAGAGATCATTAAGAGTATAACCTCATTTACAGTTTTTATTTTCGTGATCCTGTTTCCTTTTAAAGGGCTTTAAAGTTTTAGGCGATTACATTTATGTAAAATATTTTAAAATATTTTACTTTTAAATTTTATTCATGTCTTTTAATGTCACTATTGATGGCAAATGAAAGACAAGTTTAGGTTAGGTTAGGTTGTAAGTGGCTGCTGACGTTTTACGTCAACACACGTAGACTCTGAGGTCCATTGTGATACCACGGAACCGTAATAGGTTTCCCTACTAGTCCCTGTCGTTAAACCAGTTTGAGCTTCTTATGAAACTCCTTAGATGTTGAATTTTGACATCCGACAAATCAGAAAGATCGTACAGCTCCCTAGATCCCAGTGAAGCAAGTCTCTGACCAGAAAGTGCCGGGCAATGGCAAATAAAGTGTTCGATAGTTTCCAACTCCTCTTCATCCATGCAACTTCGGCAAAAGTCATTTGACGGCACGTTTAACCGCTCTGCGTGCTTCCCTGTAAGACAGTGTCCGGTAATTATAGAAACCACCGTCGATATCTCTCCTCTTGGAGAGATTTCGACGCTCACTTGTGCGCTCACTTGTGCGCCCCTGATTAAGAGAAGGCCAAATCAGTCGTGTTGTCTCACACGTCCATCCATTTGCCCATCTTTGATTAGTCTCCATCGCAGAACAAAGCCGTAGGTTTTGCTTGCAAGTTTCTAGAGGCATACCACCACATTCCAATTCTGTTGGAACCTGTAAGGTAGTTCCAAGCTCATCGGTTTTGCAATTCCCTGGAATGCCTCTGTGCCCTGGGACCCATATGAGTCGTATGTTAAACTGCTTGGCCATTTCATTTAAAGATGTGCGGCAGTTAAGGGCAGATCTTGTTTTCAGAAACATTGAATCCAGGGACTTGACCGCGGCTTGACTGTCAGTATAGATGTTGACTGCGGTTGTAGATAAGACATTGCAGCTCAACCAGTCAGCCACTTCCTTTATTGCCAGCATCTCTGCCTGGTAAACACTGCAATGATCTGGCAATCTACGAGCCAGGCTCAATCCAAGCTCTTCCGAATAGACTCCAAAGCCCACTTGTTCGTGCAGCCTCGATCCATCTGTGTAAAAATTTATGGTAGCTCCACTACCCGGAGTATCCCCCATCCAAGACTCCCTGGATGGTATCATAGTGGTAAAGTGGCGCTCAAAGAGGCTCAAAGAGGGAGCACAGTCCACATTTTGTGGTATTGTTATCTTCTTCAAGATCGCGCTATGGCCACAATCGCTGCTCCTCCATTGCAGCGTGCTATTAAGTCGAATTGCCGACGCAGCCGCATACTGCCTACCCAATATGTCCAATGGTATCAGGTGAAGGAGGATTTCTAATGCAGCCTTAGGTGCTGTACAAAGAGCACCAGTGATGCACATCGACGCCATTCTCTGTACCTTCGCGATAAAGACACAGTTAGCTTTTGTTGCTAAAGCAGGCCACCAGACAATGATTCCATACAGCAAAATTGGACGCACCACTGCTGTATATATCCAATGAACGACTTGAGGGCTAAAACCCCATCGTTTTCCAATGGCCCTTTTACAGGAATATAAAGCAATCGTTGATTTTCTCACCCGTTCCTCAATGTTACGCCTGAAATTCAACTTCCTATCTAGATGTACTCCAAGATACTTGGCTCCATCTGAGAAGGTTTTCAGTGCCGTCAAGAGAAATAGGATCAAAAGCAGGAATCTTATTTTTCCTTGTAAACAAAACAAGCTCTGTTTTACTTGGATTGACTCCTAGACCACAGTCTCTTGCCCATTTAGACAGATCTTTCAGAGAACCCTGAAGAATGTCCCTCAATGTTGGCAGATGCTTCCCCTTTACCGCTATCGCGACATCGTCAGCATATGCGACAACATGACAACCACGTGCTTCTAGAGATAGCAGCATTGAATTCAGTGCCAGGTTCCAAAGAAGCGGCGAAAGAACACCTCCTTGTGGTGTGCCCCTATTAACAAATCGAGATATGACGGACGCTCCCAATTCAGACGTTATACGTCTATTGGCAAGTAGGTTTTCCACCATTAAAACGATCCCACGCTTTACTCCTAGACCAGACAATGCCAAAACTATCGAGTCTGGGATGATATTATTAAAAGCCCCCTTTATATCAAGAAAGAACACCATAGTGTACTCCATTACCGAAAGCGATCTCTCGATGGTACCAACGAGCTCATGCAGAGCTGTTTCCGTTGATCTACCCTTGCTGTATGCATGTGGCTTTGTCGAAAGCAACCTCGGGTCAATCACTCTACGCAAATATGAGTCTATCATTCTTTAACAAAAAAGAAGACAGACTAATTGGTCTGAAATCCTTCAGAGCTGTGTGGGAACTTTTCCCAGCCTTCGGGATAAATACGACTCTGGTATCCCTCCATTTTAAAGGAATATACGACCAGTTGATGCATGCTGTGTATAGATTATACAGCCACGGGGCTATATAGTCCGACACTTGCAGCAACTCAGTCGGGATTATACCATCAGGTGCCGCGGATTTATAGGGCTTGAAGCTTTTTGTCGCTCAGATTAATGTTGGCATATTTACTATTTCCGATGCAATTTCAGATGCTTGGGCGTCAGAACGTTCCAAAGCTTGAAACGGCGTCATAGAATTGCCCGGAAAATGCGTGTTTAAAAGGAGATTCAGCGACTCTCCACTGGAGGAAGACCACACCCCATTAGGATCTTTCAGGTATCCCAGAGTGCAAGGTGAAGAAGCCAGAACCTTGCGCAGCCTCGATGCCTCAGAAACGTCTTCTATGTTTCCGCAGAAGTTTTTCCAAGAATCACATTTTGCATTTCTGATCATCTTCTTATAACTCTTAAGTTGCAGCCTGTATGCAGACCAGTCCTCGTGAAAGACAAGAGTCTTCGCTAATATTTTAATTTTTTATTTTGGTATATCAGAAAAAAGGATGTGAAACATTATTCACATCCTTTTTTTAAAAACTTTATCAAAAGATATTGTAAAAAAAATTTAAATGATATTGAAGTATTAAGTTTTGAAGTAGATTATTTTCCTCTTTTTTCCTGATATCTCAAAATTATAAAATGAATATTATTATTTCGATTTTAAATACCACCCAAATATTAGGACTTATTACCTTTTTTTCTTTGGAAGTTATTTAAATGTGTAAGTAGGGAGTTAAATCAGTTCTCTTTGGAGTTTTTTCATTGGGGGTTATTTCGTTTAGGACTTACTTCACAGAAAAAAATAAAAAAAATATTTGAGTAAATTTTTAATACTATTGAGTAAAAATTACTCAATTTTGCACCAGTAAACGATTTAATAGTATTGAGTAAATTTTTAATAAAAATTTATTAAATATTTGAAAAAAAATTTGAGTAAATTTTTAATAGACATAATTAAAAATTTACTCAAAATTTATCTATTTATTTTTTTTTTTAAGTTTAGAAAAGTTTTACATTTTTTACAAAAAAAAAACAAAAAACTTGTTTTTTCAAACTTTACCAAACATATTTATGTCTCCAAAATATTTAAAAAAAAATTTTATAAAGACGATTACAAACTTTCATATACATACACAAAAAACTATAAACTAAACGAGAATTCAAAAAACTATGAGAGTTTAAAAAAATTAAAAAAACTATTAAATTTTTATTAAATTATTTACTTAAATTGTTTTTAAAATTTTTGAGTAAATTTTTAATTGCGTCAATTAAAAAATTACTCAATTTTTGTTTTTAAATTTAAACAAGTGATTACTCAAATTTGTTTCCTCCATATTTATTTCTGTGTTCATTTAGGACTCCCTTATTTGGGAGTTATTTTGTAGTTCTAAGATTGGTACCTCTGAACTTACACATTATATTTTTTGCCGTCACCGTCATCGTGTCTATTTTATTTAACAATTTAAATTGTCCATCTTTCCCTGCTTTTTTTTCTCAATCACCAAGGTAAAAAAAAAATCCCAACAACTTTATATCAAGGAGTACTCCCCTAATTAACAACATTTGTACTCTCTTTATTATATTTTTAATGAATTTTAATTTTAAGTTTTTCTTAAACACGGTGAATTTTACATGAATTACGTGTATAAACAAACACATATTAAATATGTGTGTTTACTTGACGACAATAAATCATTGATTTAAAAGTGAATGTGCGTGTGTTTGATGTGTTTGTATCTTATTCAAATTAATATCGTTTTAAATCAGAGCTTCTCTATATTTGGAAAACAATGGCACCCTTAGGATAGTTTTTGAACATATTGAATGTTGTGAATTGATCTACGGCTACCTAGAGCAGATTTATACTAAACTATATTAAATGGTGAGCGCGATGGATTATAATCAGCAAGGCAGTGTTCGATTCTGAAATCAGCTATGTATTTTTTTTTACTTTGTAACCAACTGACATGCCCGCCAATACTTCGTTATCGGATAATTAAAGAAAGGTATCTTTTTTCAAAAATTTAAAAACAAATTTTAAATTATGGGATTTTTAGTTCAATAAATACAAAAGGATGTATCAGGGCCAATATTTAAATAAAAAACTGATTTTCTTGAAACTTTTTATACCCAACTTTTTGGGGTCACTAAAGAAATGTCCGAAGTTAGATTTTCGAAGTTCAAAATGGCCAACATATAGACGTAGACGTTTTCCTAAATTATTGTTGATTAAATAAGCTACATATTTTAAATTTAAAATGTATACTCTAAATCGAATTTAACTGCTTGGCATCTATTACTTTTTTTTTACATTTTTAAAGCAATCCAAATCGGCGAAACTGCCCCATCCATGGGGCACGTGCGCAATCGTCGAAAAAAATGTTTAGAAATTCGTTAAAAAAATATTTTTTTTTAGGATTATTACTAAAAGCATAATTAAAAAAAAAATATTTTATTGAAACAAACGAAAAAAATATACTACCCGTGAATGACAGCATTTCCCGAGGGTGCTTTCTTAAAAAGATGAAGTAAAGATTTAACTACGAAGTTTAACCTTGATAATTAAATGCTTAATTGATAAGGGATACTCTGTTTTAAATACACACAAACACATTAAGGACATCATATCTCAATTTGAAATCGTATATGTGTGTATGTAATTACCCAGCAAAAACTCTCATTACCAAAAAAAATATTTAACGGCTAAAATTACAAGTTACCTTTTGCTGAGTTAAAATGGGTTATCTACTTATAAATTCAGTTGGTTACAGAATTATGATGTGAAGTAAAATGCCTTTCTAATAAGGTACTAAGAATTAAAATCGGTTGAAAATCAGCCAGTTACTACAACTTCCCGAGAAATCTAACGTGTGTCATACCACTTGATTAAAAAATTCGAGTCCCATTTTTTAAATTTATTGAAATTATCTATTTTAGTAAAATTTTATTATTATTCACGTTTCAGTGTAATATTTTTTTGGATTTTCCAAATTAAAAAAAAAAAAAAATTTAAAATGGAGGTTTCAAAATAGTGTTGAAAAAGGGAGGCATTTTTAGCATTGTTTTAAATCGTAAGCAAAATACAATATCAAAAATACTTGTCGTGTAATTACATTTGAACTTGAAGAATAAAAAAATGTGATTTCAGTAAAAAATTTCAATAAATTTTTAAAATTGTATCGTATTGCTTAATTAAGTGGTCTGCCACACATTAGATGCCTGGGGAAGTTGTAATAACTTGGCTGATTTTCAACCGATTTTAGTTTTTTGGTACCTTATTAGAGAGGCATTTTACTCCGTATTATAATTCTGTAACCACTTGAATTTAAACTTAACTTAAAATACCAAAAAAATTTAGAAAACAGAAAAAAATCCATATTTTTGCTAGTAATCCGCTTTCTAAACTTCAAGGCCCATGCGGAACGCCTTACCCATGTCCGATCGTTGTTAATGTTTGCGAGATGTATTTTTACCTCGAAATGAATATATCAAGGGTAAGTTAGGGTCTACCAATTTAATTTTTTTTAAGGACAATACAAAATAAATCAGAGTCAAAAAATATAAGGGGCAATTTTCAAAATTTTAAAAAAATAGAAGATTCGCGATTACATCTCAATTTATTGCTTAAAAGTTGCGTAATTTAAAGTAGAACTTTTAGACTTTTAAAAAAAAATCGAAGGTTTCGGACTTTTTCAAAAAGTCGATTTTAGTTTTTAAACGTTAAAAAATAAGTGAAAATTACTTCGAATAATTTTTGTATTATTTTTTTCTAAAACTACATTTAAATACCAACAAAACGTTGTCCAACTTTTTTTAAGATATCTATGTTTTTAACTGGTCAAAATTAATTGAAAATTTTAATTTTTTAATTTTTTTGAGAAAATCGTCATTTTGATTTGATTACTCAACACCATCTTGAAATAAAAGGCTGAAAATTGGTGTCCAAGTTGCATTTAATAAGTACTAAAACATATCCAAAAATAAAATAAATCGAAAATGGTCGGGTCTAAAAGTGAGTGATTTGGCTTGGAAAGCCCCATATATACTTTATGGGGTCCTAGACCGATATTTCGATGCGTTACACACGGAATGACAAAGTGAGTATACCCCCATACTGTGGTTGGAGGGTATAAAAAGTGAACTAAAAACTGGGAAAATTAACTAAATTTTAAGAAAAAGGGGAAATGATTTGGCTCCAAAGATTTTTTTCATGGTTTTTCACGCTTTAGTTTATTCACATTTTAGGACTAGATTTGGTACAGACCCTGGAACCATGAGTTCGGACTCCATGGGTCCAGACCCTGATAACTCGAGACCCCTTGGGTCCATTATGGGTCCCCATAGATTTTGACCCAAAACTTTTGTCAGTTTCGCTATGCCTTGCTTACTTTTTGAGATACGGTAATAAGGGGCCTGATAGAGTCTAGAGACTCTTAAAAACTGGATAACTCGAAAACAATATTAACTGAAATATGTGCATATATAAAATCTCGGGAATTTCAAATTTTAGATCCGAAATTAGGGTATTGAGACCCCGACAGATATGCAGGCTATTCCATATTTTTCTTTGTTGTCTTTCTTTTAAAAATTTCGTCCGTTAGTTTTCGAGATATCGCCATTTTGAATTTTTAACTAAATTCTACGAAGTTATTTACTAAACTCTCAGAAGTTATTAACTAAATTCTAAGAAGTACGCTTCTTCAATTCAAAGAAGAGAAATGCGATGAAGGTTTTTTAGTAAATTTTAACTAAACTTTTACTAAATTGTTTTTAAAGAAATATGTCTTAAAAAAAATACGTTTTTGAGATTTTTTGGAAAATTTCTTTGACAGTAAGAATTTTTTTCCTTATATTAAAGAACTCCACACACAGAGAAAGGTTTAGTTGGAATACCATTATGAAAACGGAATTTTGATAAATCTTATATATTTATACCCTACACCACACTGTGGTACAGGGTATAATGAGTTTGTGCTGATGTTTGTAACTACCCGAAATATTGGTCCTAGACCCACTTTTAAGTATACCGATCGACTTAGAATCACTTTTTGAGTCGATTTGGCGATGTCCGTCCGTCCGTCCGTCTGTCTGTCCATGTAAACGGTGTAAACACGATACAGGTCGCAATTCTTAATCAATTGACTTGAAATTTGAAACTTAAGCCTCTTTTGGCCCAAGGACGAAGCCTATTGAAATTGGAAAAAATCGGTCCATATTTAGACCTAGCCCCCATACAAAGGTCCTCTTTAGTTTTGGCTCAAATGACTCTAATAGCCGCAGTTTAATAGGTATCTTTTTGAAATTTGCCAGGTAATCATGTTTTATCTACACAAATCAAAATTCCGAATTTTAAAGAAATCGGACCAGTTGTTCTTGTAGCCCCCATACAAACCACCTTCCCGATTTTCACATAAATATCTCAAATTTCATGAAAATAGGAAATATTTAATTAAAGTTCTGTTTGTGTATGTTAAACGCGTACTTTAAAACCTTATCAAATCTGATTATCATCGGACCATTTTTGGACTTAGGTCCCATATAAAAATTTCGCCCGATATTCAGTTGAAGCGGTTTATTGTCAACAAAAAGAAGTCTATTCCACTCAAATTTGATTTGTGAGTGCTTTTTACACTTATTAAAGATTTGACAAAATATATATCTAAACAGTCCATGTTTGAACTTGGGACCCATTTTCCGGGAAACTCTGGTGTAGGGTATTATATGGTAGGTCTTGACCGACTATAATTTTCTTACTTGTTTTAGTTGTTATTGTAAATTTTTTATCACCATACCAAATAAATAACTGTAGTAATAATTAATTTTCAATCGTGACCGAATGGATGTATCAACAACTAATAATTTGGTTAATATACCCAAACTAAAAACTAATAAAGTTTTGAAAAATATTTAGTAAGTACAATCGTTTCTTTTAGTCTTTATTTTCTCTCTCGACCAATAATCATTTGTTTAAATTAATAAATTCCAAAAACATTAGGTAATAGTATTCACAACTGAAAATGTTGGTTAACTTAACCAAATTTTCAATAATTTTTTATTTTTGAAAAATTTTACTAAATTATAAATTTGTATTGGTATTCTTAACTAATAACTGGTGATTAGGATTTCATTTCAATTACAAAACGTTTTGAGTAAAAAAAAATTAAAAAATATAATCATTTAAAACAAAAATGTAATTGTGTTCAGACGTTTTTTAATTTTTTAAATAAAATTCATGTTAAATTTCTTAAAAAATGTTACAAATGTTGACGGTAAGTTGATACCACTGCCGAAATACAATCAATTTAAATTAATATATCTTATTTTAGGTATTTGCACACGCAACTTTAATGCAGATGCTAAAGATGATATTTTACCCAGAAGTCGACAATAAAATCGTTTTTTGATCCAACTATAAAAAACTTTGGTGCAGTTTCCAAGAAATCCTTAGAGTCCAAAGTGTCCAGAGAGTGGTAACAAATTTAAGGTTTGTAAATGCCAGAATATTGAAATTAAGAAAGTTTCATCCAAAACTATTCTCAAAATCGGAGACATTTTCTATAGGAAAAATTACTCAAAATCTGAGACTTTTTCTGTAGAAAAAATTTTTCAGAACCTGAAACTTTTTCTCCAAATCTGAGATTTTTTGTATAGGAAAAATTTCAGAATTTGAGGCTTTTCCTTTTTTTCTATTAAATAATCCTAGGATTCTGATATATGTTTCCATAAAAAAATTCTAGAAGTCTGTGGATTTTTTTTTTTTGATTTTTTCATTGACATGTTTTCTTAAGAGATATATTTTGACTTCGATTTATTTTTGCTCGAGAAAGTCTCTCAGATTCTGAGACATTTTTTTTAGAAAAATTCTTAGATGTTAAATTTTTTCTATTTTATTTTTTATTTATTTTCAGTTTTAATTTATTTTTTCTATTGTATGTATTTATTTCACTTTTTAAATTATAAAATTTTTACAATCAAATAAAGTTGTAAAATTGCTTGAAAAAAATATTAAAAATTTTTATTTCAAAAGAAAAAGTTTAAAAAAATATTGATTGGTACAACTATATAACGCTTTTTAAAATTCGATCACTCTAACCAATGTCAATTTTAAAATAAAAATATTCGGTTCTTATGATAGATATTTACCGGTAGAGACAACTGAATTGGCAGTAGAGGCAACTGAATATTGTGATAGTTGGTGCAACCGCAAAAATTCGGTTGGCAAACAATTCAGTTGCAACAACTGAATCTATTTTCTGTGTGCATTTAAAGAAAACTATGAACTAATTATAAGTAGAAAAAATTTTCTTATTTTTTAGTCAAATTTAACAAAATTTTAGCAAAATTCATGATAAATTTTCAAAGACATTTTGTCCTCAATTTTGGTTATATCTTTTTTTTTAGTGTACTTATATTTAAGTTCTTGTCTATTTAAAAATACTTGCTAAAGTATCATATGTTTTTTGGGTGTACTTAATTGTTCAACAATTAACATTCGAAATACTTTGTCATTTCGTGTGTAACGCATCCAAATATCGGTCGGGACCCCATAAAGTATATGGGGCATTCCAAGCCAAATCACTCACTTTTAGACCCGACCCCTTTCGATTTATTTTATTTTTGGATATGTTTTAGTATTTATTAAATGCAACTTGGACACCAATTTTCAGCTTTTTATTTCAAAGTGTTGAGTAATCAATTTTTCAAAATGGCGATTTTCTCAAAAAAATTAAAAAATTGAAATTTTTAATTATTTTGAACATTAAAAAGTATAGATATTTAAAAAAAAGTTGGACAACGTTTTGTTGTTTTTAAATGCAGTTTAAAAAAAAAATATGAAAATTATTCGAAGTAATTATCACTTATTTTTTGACGTTTAAAAATTAAAATCGACTTTTTGAAAAAGTTCGAAACCTTCGATTTTTTTTTGTAAAAAACTACAAAAGTTAAACTCTAAATTACGCAAAAACTTTTAAGCCAAAATTCGAGATGTGATCACAATTCTTTCTATTTTTTTTAAAATTTTTAAAATTGCACCTTTTATTTTTTGGCTCTGATTTATTTTATATGGTGATCCAAAAAAATGAATTGGTAGATATTGACCCTACCTTACCCTAAATATATTCATTTGGAGGTAAAAATACGTCTGACAAAAATTTAGGACGATCGGACATGGGTAAGGCGTTAAGCATGTTCCTTGAAATTTAAAAACGGATTACAAGGAAAAATATGATTTTTTTTCTGTCTCCGCAATTTTTTTGGTACTTTAAGTTAGGTTTTAATTCAAGTGATTACAAAATTATGATGTGGAGTAAAATGCCTTTCTAATAAGGTACTAAAAACTAAAATCGGTTGAAAATCAGCCAAGTTATTACAACTTCCCCAGGCATCTAGCGTGTGTCATACCACTTGATTAAAGAATACGGGTCCCTTTTTTTAAATTTAGTGAAATTTTTTACTGTAATAACATTTTTTTCATTATTCATGTTTCAGTGTAATACTTTTTTGGTTTTTTCCAAATTTTAAAACAAAAAAATTTTTTTTTTTTTTAAATAGAGATTTCAAAAGGTGTTGAAAATGCAGGCATTTTTAGCATTAATTTAAAAAATGTTAGCAAAACACAATATGAAAAATACTTGTCATCTAATTAAATTTGAACTTGAAGAATAAAAAAATGTTATGACAGTAGAAAATTTCAATGAATTTCAAAAATCGGATTGTATTGCTTAATCAAGTGGTCTGCCATACGTTAGATGCCTGGGGAAGTTGTAATAACTTGGCTGATTTTCAACCGATTTCAGTTTTTGGTACCTTATTAGAGAGGCATTTTACTCCATATTAGAATTCTGTAACCACTTAAACTTAAACTTAACATAAAGTACCAAAAAAATTGCGAAAACAGAAAAAAATTCATATTTTTTGTTGTAATCCGTGTTGTAAATTTCAAGGCCCATGCGGAAAGCCTTACCCATGTCCGATCATACTTAATTTTTGTGAGGCGTATTTTTACCTCCAAATGAATATGCTTAGGGTAAGTAAGGGTCAGTATCTACAAATTTTATTTTTTTGGAACACCAGATAAAATAAATCATAGTCAAAAAATAAAAGGTGCATTTTTAAAAATTTAAAAAAAAATAATAAAGAATTGTGATCACATCTCGAATTATGGCTTAAAAGTTGCGTAATTTAGAGTAGAATTTTTAAAATTAAAAAAAAAAAAATAAATCGAGGGTCTCGGACTTTTTCAAAAAGTAGATTTTAATATTAAAACGTTAAAAAATAAGTAATAATTACTTCGAATAATTTTTTCATATTTTTTTTTTTCTAAAACTACATTTAAATACCAACAAAACGTAGAATTACTTTTTTCAAGACATCTATATTTTTACTGGCCAAAATTAATTAAAAATTTCAATTTTTTTCATATTTTTTGAAAAAAAATCGCCATTTGAAAAATTAATTGCTCATCACCAACATGGTATAAAAATCTGAAAATTTACGAGCAATTTTTATTTAATACGTACTAAAACATATAAAAAAAAAAATAATCGAAGGGGGTCCGGTCTAAAAGTGAGTGATTTGGCATGGAATGCCCCATATATTATTGATCAATGGAAGATACTAAGAAATTTTGTTAATGTCCGTCCGTCTGGGGAAACCAAGATTCAATCCAAACCGCAATACACAGACGTCCGAATTTTGATACGAATGTTTGTCATATTAGTCATAAGGAGAGTTCATATATGGTGAAAAAATGTCCCCCTTGTCCGATTGATGAAAAGCATTAACTTCCCCAGAAAAACACAATTTTTATACATATTTTTTTGGTATATTTGTTCAAGAAATCAAAAATTTGCATGCCATATGAAGTTCATCGACCAGCTCTTGAACCACGGGGATCGGGAAAGTCATTTTTTTTGCCCGCCCCATTTTAGGGGCGTGTATAAAAACTAAAATTGTAGTAATTTAGTGCAAAAAGCAAAAGTTGTCTATTTAACAACGTTTATCCCAACGGGAAGTTATTATTATTAATTTAAGTTTTATCTACGAAATAAGCGTGTGTCTGGCTCCAAAGCAATCCAAATGTTAATGAATTTCCCCCGACCAAAACCAAATGCAATCACTAATGAGTTGACAAATGTCATTATGACCTTTTTGCTGGGTTTCATTAAGTAAACAATAAATGATGCATACGATGTGTACAATTAGACCATTAAATTTTCAATAACAGCTGACTTCAGTTTTGTTCATATTTGTTCTTGGCATTTTGGCCTGGCATTTACATTGCGGTTTACAGAACCCGCACTTTTAATCACCATTTTATTGAAACCACAGTTTATGACCAAAAATACCCAAAATCTTAAGCATTGACATATAAATTTCGCACATGCACACACAAAAGTAGTCAGGCACACGTCACACACATTCATACAATTTGCAAACAAAAACCGTTATATTTTATTGTAAATACTATTTGCATTTTACTCAAAGTTTTTCTTTTTTTTTGTTTGAAAATTGCATTTTATGGCACACGAAGAAAAAGAAGAAAAATATACAAAAACAATTGA
>CAWUER010000370.1:0-94355 GCA_963921195.1 Pegoplata infirma | reverse complement strand
ATTTGAATTACTTACTTCCCAGCAAAACTTAGGTAATGGGTAGTGATTATATAACACATTACCAGGTAATGTATATACCTTATTTGTAGCATTATTTTAGAATGTCTTACCAAACATTTGTTCCACAACGTATTATTTTCAAGTGAAAAATAATGTATTACTAATAATTTGCTACGTAATGCATGATTATTTGATAAAATGTATTTCATATTTATTATTTCTAAACATTAAATCATGGATGACTTATATTTGGTTACATTATGTATTATTTGAAAGTTTGAAATAATGCATTATTTATTTTTGGAGGCATAATGCATTACAATAACATAAAAAATAATTATTTTATAAAAAATCCATAAGTTTAAACTAGAGATGGGCTCACGACAGGAAATTTCTAACGACACACACTCACGAGCATATTTTTTATCTACTTACACTCATTTACAATCACGTGAGTAAACTTAATACAAAATTACTTTTTCACTACTCGTAACACCTTATATATTGCGTTCTGGTATGCTATATTATATACCTTACTCGTAACCTATAAAATATCATATATTTTACACCTTACTCGTATTCTTCGTTATAAATTTATGACTTATTTTATACCTTACTGGTAATCTTTGTGATAATGTGGATGCATTACTTTGAGTCTCATCGCCTGTTAAAATCATCAATGCTGCAATGTATAAAATAAGAGATCCTATACCTTATTTTATACCTTATTTGGTAATCTAAGTTTTGCTGGGAAAGTTCCCCCTTGAAGAACTAAAATGAACTCTGAAAAATACAATATTTGTACGAGTTTTTTTAATTTTTGCTCAACAAATGTAACATTTGCATGCCATATTATGTTCATAGACCTGCGGTTGGACCAAGGGGGTTAGGAAATTCGATTTTTTTCAGGCCGCCCCCCTTTGGGGGCGTGGTTATAGAAATTAATTAAAAATAACTATAAAAATGTATTATTTAAGCGTAAATATCATAAACAAGTAATTTGTAAACACATATAGCGGTGGTAAAGGTGTCCCTCACCGATTCCGCCGACAACCCGGCCCCCGCAAAAAGAAAAGACGCCCCAGTGAATTTTTTTTTTTTTTTATTTTATGCGTGTTGGAGGGTATGAAAGATTCGGCACAGCCAAATTTAACACTCTTACTTGTTTCTTGTAAAATTATTTTTTTTTTTATTTTTCTGGTTTTAAAACAATATTTTTACTAATAAAATTGGTTATTTTATCAATTTTTGGAGTATTCAAAATTACGAGGAAATCCTTGTAATTTTACGAGAATTTTACCTACCTCCTATTTTTCGAGAATATCCTCGTAAAATCACGAGATTTTTGGTAACTTTACAAGGTTTTTTTTTTGAGAGTAGTTAACTAACAAGAATTTTCGGCTGTTTTAATGAATATGTGATTCTAAAAATGTTTTTTTATTAACGACAAGAATTAATGACAAAAATATTTAATGTGAAGTTTGATTATTTTGAAATTGTATGAAGAACCAACAAATTACATCGCTCAACACTCATTTTCCGGTTTGAATTCTGGTGATCAATTTTATTAGACATTGATCTCCTGATTCCAAATCTGTTCTCCAAATTTTTCCATCACGTCCAGATTTTTAGTTATTCATGGTTGAAAATGCGAAAAATTACGATTTTGCATTATTTGAAAGCCTGCACAGCAGCCATTCAGTGGAATAAAAGTATAATTTGTCTATGGTCTCCAACATAGAAAAAAAAATTTTCTAATTATTGCGTTTGGTTGGGTTACGCTTGCGTTTTAAAATGATACTGTTAAAATTACTATTTTTGTAAAACAGGTAAGGTAGTTTTTTTTTGATATTTTTCAATGAAAAACTAAAAAAGATAAATATTTTACAAATGTAAGTTTTCTGTGTTATTATTCGTATAAACCGGAAGATATCTCCAATGGGTTAAAAAGTCTATAAGAAAGAATGATTTTTCCCCTAAGTTTTGAGCTCATCGCAATAAAGATTGATCATCTGGTTTTTATTTTAGAGCCTTTTAAAAATGTAGCTTTTTCTAAATTTTTTCACAGTGTTTTTTAAACTACATTTTTGACCAATAATAGTGCAACAACTTCAAATTTTTTTTGATGAGATCATAGTTCAATTCTACTCAAAGGCTTTATACCAGATTTTTATTCCACCCAGTGGCTGCTGTGCAGGCTTTCAAAAAACGCAAAAATAGCGTTTTTTTCGCATTTTCATCCGCGAATAATTAAAATTCTAGACGTGATGGAAAAATTTGAAGCACAGATTTGGAATCAGCGAGTCAAAATCGTTAAAAATTTTATATGAAACTTCAAACCGGACCCAAAAACCTTGGATTTGTTGAGCGGTGTTATCAACAAAAAATGTTTTGTTGATAATTTTATTGCGAATGCAATCGATTTTCTTTTCATTCACTTTGAAAAATCGAATGGTTTATTCATTCATTGCATAAAAAACTTAAAAAACTAACCAAGAAAGTGCAAAACGGAGCCAATATTTTGTCCATAGTATCGCCGACACTCATCACATGTGTTGCCTCCAATGATCCCTTTAAAAAAATTCCCATTACCGAAAATTTTTAAATGCGCATATCTCGCTAAATACTGCCGACACGACCAAAAACCCAAAATAATTTTTGTAGATATTGGTCGTATAATACGACCGCCAAATACCTGAAAGCTCTCCTAGTTACCGTTTTTTAGTTACGAGGTTTCAAAAATTCTCTAGACCCTATTTGGTCCCTAAATTTCTGTATCTTGAAAATTAAAAGGTAGATATAGATTTTGATCCAAATTTTTTTCCATTTTGCACTACTTTGCTTTGAAATACTGGAATTAAAGGGCCATATGGGGTCTTGAGGATAAAAAAAAAAACTGGATAACTTAAAAATCATTACTCGGAGAGCTTTCGGGTCATGGTCTACGAGCCAAGAGCTACAAAAATGCTTTTGGACTTTTTGTCGTGTAGGCAGTTAAATACTTTGTGATATATGCATTTTTAAAATTTTAGGGAATACAAATTTTTTGGATTCAAAATTAGGGCTTATTGGGGTCATCACATGTAAAGAGGGTCGACGATACTATGGACAAAAAATTGGTTAGGTTTTGCTCATTCTATTTAAAAAATCGATTGCATTCGCAGTGGAATGATAAAAAATCGAATGCATTCAATTTTACTAAATCGAATGAAAAAGAAATCGAATGCATTAATTTTTTTCATTCCATCGAATGCATTCCAAGGACTGCATTCAATGTTGACTATGAAAATTGAATGGATTTTTTGAAGAATTCATTCGAAAAGGGCTTCATTTTTCGAAGCTCTGCTATAGGCTATGCTGTAGGAACCAGAGGGTCTTAGATCGTATCCACACCCAGGTCCTCGTGCAGGTTTTTTGCTTTTTAAAAACTTTTATACATACCGGTAATCATTACTTTTATACTTATAATCTGAATGCATTACTATGAGTCTCATTCCATGTTAAAATCATCAATCAATCGAGGGCCTATATTCAAAACCCTCTATCTTCCGTTTTCACGAAAATGACTAAATATTCAGTAAAACGGCCCTCATCTATGGTGTATTCAGAACAAAAATATATTTTTTTTGCTATTTTATTTGCATTTTTGGTTTTCTCTATTTCTTACACAATTAATTTTTCTGAATGCAAAACCCTCTATCTTTTCAAATAATTAATTTATAAATATTTTTTTAATAATTTCATCATGCATTGCATGTTTTCATACTAACTTTTTCATGCTGAACATGAATTTGTCAACAAAATTCCAGAACCACGATTATGCTCCACTGATGCTAATTTTTTCTAAAAATTCTTATTTGATTTTTTTGAAAAATGTGGCTAAAAATTTGAATATCTTGTGTGCGTTATGAAACAAAAATTTTAATCTAAAAAATCGCGATGCTGATCAGCATCTGTGGTCAAAATCGCGTTTTTATTTTTTTTTACTATTTTTTACATAACATACTCAACAGTTTGTCAACGAAACTTCGCAATTTTTCAGAATTTGCACATTTAAACTCATTAAAATTTTGGTAATCAGCTTTATTTTATACTTTAGTACTACCTCCGTCCCGAAATATTCTTAACATTTCTAAAGATTTTTTTGTCCCAAAATAAACTTTACATTTTATTAAGCAGTGTTTTGGTTGAAATAATCTATATCTATATCTATACTAATATTATAAAGAGGTAATGTTTGTATGTTTTTTTGTTTGTTTGTTTGTTTGTAGAAAGTAATCTCCGGAACTACTCATCCGATTTCAAAAAAGTTTTCAGCAATATTTTGAGTGCTCTTCCAGGACGGACATAGGCTAGGTTTCATCGACCACGCCCACTTCTACGCCCACTTTTTGCCAAAAAACGTAAAATTTAAAAATCTAAAAATCTCCAAAACTACTAAACCGATTTCAATTTTTTTTACCAATGCATACTTGGAATGTTTCTTCAATGTAGACATGCTGGGTTCAATCGGCCACGCCCACTTTTTGCCAAAAAACGTAAAATTTAAAAATCTCCAAAACTACTAGACCGATTTCAAAAATTTTTTTACCAATGCATACTTAGAATGGTCCTTCATGATAGACATGCTGGGTACAATCGACCACGCCCACGTCTACGCCCACTTTTGGCAAAAAACTTAAAATTTAAACATCTTTGAAACTACTCATGCGATTTACAAAATGTTTTTACCAATATTTTAAGTGCTCCTCCAGGGTGGACTTAGGTTAGGATTCATCGACCACGCCCACTTCTACGCCCACTTTTGGCGAAAAACCTTAAACTTAAATATCTATTTAACCACTCATCCGATTTCAAAAAGTTTTTCACCAATATTTAGAGTGTTCCTCCAGGTTGGACATAGGCTAGGACTCATCGACCACGCCCACTTCTACGCCCACTTTTTGGCCAAAAAATCTAAAATTTAAAAATCTCCAAAATTACTCATCCGATTTCCAAAATTTTTCCACTAATGCTTGGAATGGTTCTTCAGAGTGGAAATATGCTGGGTTTCATTGACGCCCATTTCGACTCCCACTTTAACAAGAAAAACTTAAAATTTCAAAATCTCCGAAACTATTCATTCGATTAAAAAAATTTTCTCCAATATTAAGAATGGTCCTTCAGGTTAGACGTAGGCTACGATTCATCGAAGTAAAATTTAAAACATTCGAAACTTTTTATGAGGTTGCAAAAATGATTCCACCAATATTTAGAATTCTCCTTCAAGTGGGTTAGGGTAGGTTTCATTGACCGCGCCCATTTTAAAGATCAATTTGGGTCTAAAACTTAAAATTTAAAACTCCGAAACTACTCAACCGATTTCAGAACATTCTGAAAAATATTCTTTTTGGAAATTTCGATTTTAATGGAGCAAATAGGTGAAAAGTAGTGAACATTGTTATCTTTTCTATCTCCTGAAATATTGGTGATAGAAACTTGAAATGTGGGATCCTCCAGCTCAAAAAATCATTCTGAAAAAGAAACTTCTGGAAATTTAGATTTTAATGGGGTTATAAGGGTAAATTATTGTACTGTGGTACTTTTACTATTCCCTGAAACCTTCCAGCAGAGTTAACAATGAAGAGAAATACATGAATATTTTTAAATTAAAATTTTTACGGGTTAAAAGGAGTAAAAAATTGGTTGAGGTAAGGTAATATGGTACTTTTTATTTCAATTGGGATAACGAATCTAAAATATTTTTATTTCTTTAACACATGTTATACAGAAAGGAGTGAAGCCTACATGGAACGAAATGAATTGGTATGAATAGAACAGGGAACGAAATGGAAAAGAACGGAGAACGAAATGAAATGATACGGGGAATGACATGATTTCAATAATTACGATATAAGGGCTTGCAAATTTTTAAGAAAATTGTTAACCGAAACGAACATGATTCCGGGCTAAACGGGGGGTTGTTTTAATTTTATTGTTTATTCTAAATAGTTTTTATAAAAGACTAACACAACCAAAATTTAATTAAATAAAGATTCTGCAGGGGAATTTAAGAAATGGGGACTTTAATCCTGATCCTTCTTTAATACTTAATTTAATATTACCGGTGACAAAGTTCCGGGAGGGCCTGCTAGTACAAGATAAAGTTAAAAAAACAATCTTATACTAATCTCGTGTACTAAAATTGAAACAAAATTAATTAAAAATATTTGCAAGATGTCCCTATTGCATCCATAATGCATTTATTAAAAACCGTTAAAAGGGCCTCTAGCGTAAAATTTCTTATTTCATACGCCGCATTTTGTAATTATTTTCATCTTTTCGACCATAGTGGACACCATGCCTGTTTGTAACGTCGAAAACAAGTTGTCTCATTTATCTGGATGCAGTTTATTGGACCGTTTGTTGAGGGGCGGGGTAGCGGTATCCGGTGGACGTTATAAATTTCGTTGGTGTCGAATGTGCATGCACCAATAAGGATACGGATTTTAACTATCGGTCGGTATGTTTGTTGGGTTACGACGTGATTCAAATTTAAATTCGTTTAATCACCCGTTGTGTGAGAATTTGAAATTGTCAGTTGTGGGGAATTAAATTATTTGGAAATTTCGATTCGCCTTTGGAATTTTGATTTGTGTTTATTTTATCCGGTGTGTGGTAAATGTCGGGAGGTTTTCGTGATATTTAAATCGACGGTTTATAAATGCGCGAGTGCGGTAGTGGAGTGTGTGAAATCGAGTTTGCTATTCGAGGTGGTGGATCGGGGTAAGTTGTATGGTTTAATAAATGTAAGGTAGGGTTACGTTTGTGGAGGATTATGAGCATATGTGTGGTAGTATTATGTTTAATGGTATATTGCTTAAAAGTGTAGTCTCGGGCGATTTGGTTGTGTATGGGTTCTGGGGTCGGTTCGTTGTGTGTAGGTTTAGTTTTACTCTTCTGGTGGAGTTACAAGGTAACTCCATGATAGGGGTTCTATGGAACCAGTTAGTGGATTTAGAAATCCTACTGATGATTCCCTTCGGCAGGGGATGAAAGCGCTATAGGAAGCACAAGTGCCTTCACGGCAATTTTCGAGCGGGGGAGTGTATATTTTGATTTTTGGGGGTAGTTTATTTATTTTATTTTTTATGGGTTATATGCGTGAATTTAGGTATTGTATTGTATTTTATTATTATTATTATAATTATTATAATTATTATTATTATTATTTATGATTATCATCATTATTATTATTATTATTATTATTATTATTATTATTATTATTATTATTATTATTATTATTATTATTATTATTATTATTATTATTATTATTATTATTATTATTATTATTATTATTATTATTATTATTATTATTATTATTATTATTATTATTATTATTATTATTATTATTATTATTATTATTATTATTAATATTATTATTATTATTATTATTATTATTATTATTATTATTATTATTATTATTATTATTATTATTATTATTATTATTATTATTATTATTATTATTATTATTATTATTATTATTATTATTATTATTATTATTATTATTATTATTATTATTATTATTATTATTATTATTATTATTATTATTATTATTATTATTATTATTATTATTATTATTATTATTATTATTATTATTATTATTATTATTATTATTATTATTATTATTATTATTATTATTATTATTATTATTATTATTATTATTATTATTATTATTATTATTATTATTATTATTATTATTATTATTATTATTATTATTATTATTATTATTATTATTATTATTATTATTATTATTATTATTATTATTATTATTATTATTATTATTATTATTATTATTATTATTATTATTATTATTATTATTATTATTATTATTATTATTATTATTATTATTATTATTATTATTATTATTATTATTATTATTATTATTATTATTATTATTATTATTATTATTATTATTATTATTATTATTATTATTATTATTATTATTATTATTATTATTATTATTATTATTATTATTATTATTATTATTATTATTATTATTATTATTATTATTATTATTATTATTATTATTATTATTATTATTATTATTATTATTATTATTATTATTATTATTATTATTATTATTATTATTATTATTATTATTATTATTATTATTATTATTATTATTATTATTATTATTATTATTATTATTATTATTATTATTATTATTATTATTATTATTATTATTATTATTATTATTATTATTATTATTATTATTATTATTATTATTATTATTATTATTATTATTATTATTATTATTATTATTATTATTATTATTATTATTATTATTATTATTATTATTATTATTATTATTATTATTATTATTATTATTATTATTATTATTATTATTATTATTATTATTATTATTATTATTATTATTATTATTATTATTATTATTATTATTATTATTATTATTATTATTATTATTATTATTATTATTATTATTATTATTATTATTATTATTATTATTATTATTATTATTATTATTATTATTATTATTATTATTATTATTATTATTATTATTATTATTATTATTATTATTATTATTATTATTATTATTATTATTATTATTATTATTATTATTATTATTATTATTATTATTATTATTATTATTATTATTATTATTATTATTATTATTATTATTATTATTATTATTATTATTATTATTATTATTATTATTATTATTATTATTATTATTATTATTATTATTATTATTATTATTATTATTATTATTATTATTATTATTATTATTATTATTATTATTATTATTATTATTATTATTATTATTATTATTATTATTATTATTATTATTATTATTATTATTATTATTATTATTATTATTATTATTATTATTATTATTATTATTATTATTATTATTATTATTATTATTATTATTATTATTATTATTATTATTATTATTATTATTATTATTATTATTATTATTATTATTATTATTATTATTATTATTATTATTATTATTATTATTATTATTATTATTATTATTATTATTATTATTATTATTATTATTATTATTATTATTATTATTATTATTATTATTATTATTATTATTATTATTATTATTATTATTATTATTATTATTATTATTATTATTATTATTATTATTATTATTATTATTATTATTATTATTATTATTATTATTATTATTATTATTATTATTATTATTATTATTATTATTATTATTATTATTATTATTATTATTATTATTATTATTATTATTAGTATTTATTTATTTAATCACGTTTATTGCTCATTTTAATATTTTTGCGGGAATCTCGGGCACCTTTTGTCGGATGGGGGAGCGGGTCGCAGTGAGTATTTTCCGTTCGGGTTCGAAGTGGTACGTTGGCGGACAGAGTGACATAGTTTTTTGATGTTTGGGTTCGTCCATGTGCCGTATTGTCTTTAGGCTCCCGTGAGGTTGTTGTGGACTTGGTAGATCTGAGACCCAAATTAGTTTTACCTGCAGTAGGTTTTGAGCAATGATTTAGGTAGTTGTTAGAGAATTTTTGGATTGGGGTTGTTGTGGACTTGGTAGATCTGAGACCCACATTATTTTGACCTGCAGTAGGTTTTGAGCAATGATTTAGGTAGTTGTTAGAGAATTTTTGGATGATTATTTTACCCATGTGTCTGGACCAGAGGACAGTCCCAATATTGAGTTGTGATTTGTCCCAATGGGGCGCCGTATTGGGAACTCGCCTCGCTTAGATTCGTCGATTGCGATGTACAATGGTTTTGAGGCAGCGGGTTACCACAGTAATCCTGTTATAAACGCCATCCGTGATGGGCGGATTATGTGTGGTTGGACACGATCCTTAAAAACCATTGGGCAGCAGGGTTAGGGATGGGGAAACTCTGCCAACATTGACCAACCTCATGCTGTATGGTGTTATGTTACACTGACCCGAAAGGGGCATATTCATCATATTAAGTGTGAGTGAGAGGGAGTGTTAGGAAATAAAGGGGGAATTCCGCCGAATATTACGGACAGTGGTGGAAATTAGGCTCCGTAAAAACCGGAGATGGAACTCTATCTCAACCACCCATCTTCACAGAATGTAGGGTCAGGGAATAGCCACGACGGTCCTATGTGAGGGTTGATATGATTATGTCTAAAGTTCTTTGGTGAATGTGTTTTAGTTAGTGAGCCATTCGACATGGAACGGACAAGTTCATTTGTCAGGACTCATATGGGATCGTAACACTTCTTGTAGTTTCAGGAAACCCTCTAGGCCTGGAAGTTGTGGTTATTAATTTTTATTAATTTTATTAATTTTTGTGACATCGATCTGGACCGTTTGTTGAGGGGCGGGTAAGCGGTATCCGGTGGTCGTTATAAATTTCGTTGGTGTCGGATGTGCATGCACCAATAGGGATACGGATTTTAACTATCGGTCGGTATGTTTGTTGGGTTACGACGTGATTCAGATTAAAATTCGTCTAATCACCCGTTGTGTGAGAATTTAGAATTGTCAGTTGTGAAAAATTAAATTATTTTAAAAATTTCGATTCGCCTTTAAAATTTTGATTTTCGTTTATTTTATCCGGTGTGTGGTAAATGTCGGGAGGTTTCGTGATATTTTAATCGACGGTTTGTAAATGCGCGAGTGCGGATGTGGAGTGTGTGGGATCGAGTTTGCCACTCGAGGTGGTGGATCGGGGTGAGTTGTATGGTTTGATGAATGTAAGGTAGGGTTACGTTTGTGGGAGATTATGGGCATATGTGTGGTAGTGTTGTGTTTGATGATATATTGCTTTGAAGTGTAGTATGGGTTCTGGGGTTGGTTCGTTGTGTATGTGTTTGGTTTTTACTCTTCTGGTGGAGTTACAAGGTAACTCCATGATAGGGGTTCTATGGAACCAGTTAGTGGATTTAGAAATCCTACTGATGATTCCCTTCGGCAGGGGATGAAAGCGCTATAGGAAGCCCAAGTGCCTTCACGGCAATTTTCGAGCGGGGGAGTATATATTTTGATCTTTGTGGATGATTGTGTGGCGTGGTATATTTTTTCGGTGTAGTTTATTTATTTTATTTGTTATGGTTTTTATGCGGGAATTTATGTGTTGTATTATTTTATTAGTATTATTATTATCATTTTTATTATTATTATTATTTATGATTATTATTATTATTTATTTAATCACGTTTTATTGCTCATTTCGGTATTTTTGCGGAAATCTCGGCCACCTTTTGTCGTATGGGGAAGCGGGTCGCAGTAAGTATTTTCCGTTCGGGTTTAAATTGGAACGTTGGCGGACAGAGCGACATAGCTTTTTGATGTTTGGGGTTCGTCCATGTGCCGTATTGTCTTTAGGCTCCCTTGGGGTTGTTGTGGACTTGGTAGATCTGAGACCCACATTATTTTGACCTGCAGTAGGTTTTGAGCAATGATTTAGGTAGTTGTTAGAGAATTTTTGGAGGATTATAACAAAAAAAAAACAAAGCTTTTTCAAAAAATCCTCCATAATCCCAGCCAAAATATAGAAATGTTAAGATTATTTTGGGACGGAGGTGGTATTTTATTTTCATTTTTTATACACATTTTAAATAAAAACAAACACAATTTTTATTAAGCTTGATTTACATGTTAACTACCCTTGACTACCCTTATCTACTATTTCCCAGTATTGGAGGATAACAATTGTCAAATTCAAATAATTTTTCATACAAAATTATTTAAACCCGGAAAATCGTATCACCAATACTGGGAAATAGTAGATAAGGGTGGTCAAGGGTGGTTAACATGTAAACTGCCCTTTATTTTATAAAATTTTAAAATATTTTTCTTGTTTGCTTATGTATTTTTGTTTATTTATTTTGTGAAAAGTAAAACTTGTCAGTTGAAAAATACTAAAAAGACAAAAATTGTGGTCTTTTTTAAAGTTTTCTGTTTTTTCTCTGATTTCAGAAACTTTAACATTTGACTTGAAATAACTTTTTTGCTTTGATAGTGTTTTATTTTTACTCATTACAAAACCTATTGGAATATAGTTGGATTTTGTCTTCTGTTCTTTATCAAGACGAAAAAAGTGTACATCATAATACCTTAAGGAAACAAACAATTACAGTTTTATCACTCCTCTACAAATATATTTAGTTTTATGAGAATCAAATAGGACTAATTGTGATAATTTTCTTTTTAATATTCCCAAATTCTAAAATTTTCATTTAAAATTAACCAATGCGTATACTTTATATAAATTAAAAATTAATTATTACTCATACGCCCAGTAGCGTATGTCTCTTTTAATAAATATAGAATGAAGTTAAGCCTATTTTTTTTCGCAAAGAAATAAATAAATACATGAGGTATTCCCCACAAAATGCCCAGCAAAAATAAAAAACGCGCGTCTAAATTTGTTTGTGTCGATAGACAAACAACAAAACTTTTAAAAACGGAAAAAACGGGAAAAACTTGCCCAGATTTTTGATAAATTAAATTTTTTGAAAAATGAGAAATTTCAAAACGGGTTCTGAAAATTTTTCAAAACAAAATCTTTTAATTGATAGCACATAAAATAATATACAAATTGTTAATATTATGGTGCATTACGGTTTAATGTGATAAATATTTAATCCAGGGAACTCGACACAAATTTGACCAGTTTTTCTCATTTGGTGTGGAATGCTTACTCTCTGAAAATTTTGAAAATCTATTAAAAATCTTCTGAACCTATTATTACTAAAAGATAAAAACATTTTAATTGACTTTCCAAACAAAAATCTAACAAAAGTATTTAACTTGTTGACTCAATTGTATGTCATAACAAAATTTTACTGGTTACAAATTTAATTTTAAAACTTTCTTAACTTTCAAAATGCTCCTTACTTACATATACATACATTCTAAATTGTTTTTCTCACAATCTTTATAACTTTTGATCCCGGGGAATTGCTGTCAGTGTCTTATTGTATCAATTTCTATATTTTTCATTCTTTACAAATATTATTGAATAAAATGTTTGTAAACAAACGATTTAACTTATTTTGACTTATGCATGCTTCTTTCCTTTTAGTATTTCTTTTTATACAACATACATATTTTGAAACTTTTGAAAAAAATAAAGTAACTAAATATAAGCTGGAAACAAAAACATGCAACATGTTTTTAAAAGTCAGAAGGAGAGTGTGTGGTAACAACATGATAAAGTTTCTTTTTAGCAAATATATGTGGGGCATTCCATGCCAAATCACTCACTTTTAGGCCCGACCCCCTTCGATTAATTTTATTTTTGGATATGTTTTAGTACGTATTAAATGCAACTTGCAGCCAAATTTTCAGCCTTTTATACCAAGGTGGTGTTGAGTAATCAATTTTTCAAAATGGCGATTTTCTCCAAAAAATGAAAAAATTTAAATTTTCAATCAATTTTGACCAGTAAAAAATATAGATATTTCAAAAAAAGTTGGACAACGTTTTGTTGGTATTTAAATGTAGTTTTAGAAAAAAAATGTGAAAAAATTATTCGAAGTAATTATCACTTATTTTTGACGTTTAAAAATTAAAATCGACTTTTTGAAAAAGTCCGAAACCTTCGATTTTTTTGTAAAAAACTATAAGAATTCTACTCTAAATTATGCAACTTTTAAGCCATAACTCGAGATGTGATCACAATTCTTTCTATTTTTTTTTAATTTTTAAAATTGCACCTTTTATGTTTTGGCTCTGATTTATTTTATATGGAGCTCCAAAAAAAAAAAAAAATAGTAGATACTGACCCTAACTTACCCTAAATATATTCATTTGGAGGTAAATATACGTCTCACAAAAATTTGGGACGATCGGACATGTGTAAGGCGCTTAGCATGGTCCTTGAAGTTTAAAAAACGGATTACAAGGAAAAATATGAATTTTTTTCTGTTTTCGCAATTTCTTTGGTATTTTAGGTTAAGTTTTAATTCAAATGATTACAGAATTATGATGTGGAGTAAAATGCCTTTCTAATAAGGTACTAAAAACTAAAATCGGTTGAAAATCAGCCAAGTTATTACAACTTCCCCAGGCATCTAGCGTGTGCCATACAACTTGATTAAAAAATACGAGGCCCTTTTTTTAAATTTATTGAAATTTTCTACTGTAATAATATTTTTTCATTATTCATGTTTCAGTGTAATATTTTTTTGACTTTTCCAAATTTTAAAACAAAAAAAATATTTTTTTTTTTTAAATAGAGATTTCAAAAGGGTGTGGAAAATGCAGGCATTTTTAGCACTAATTTAAAAAATGTTAGCAAAACACAATATGAAAAATACTTGTCATCTAATAACATTTGAACTTGAAGAATAAAAAAATGTTATTACAGTAGAAAATTTCAATGAATTTCAAAAATCGGATTGTATTGATTAATTAAGTTGTCTGCCACACGTTAGATGCCTGGGGAAGTTGTAATAACTTGGCTGATTTTAAACCGATTTCGGTTTTTATGACCTTAATAGAGAGACATTTTACTCTACATTTCAATTCTGTAACCATTTGAATTCAAAATTAACTTAAAATACCAAAAAAATTAAGAAAACAGAAAAAAATGCATATTTTCCCTTGTAATCCGATTTTCAAACTTCAAAGCCGATGCGGCACGCCTTACCCATGTCCGATCATCCTAAAATTTTCTGAGACGTATTTTTACACCCAAGTTAATATATCTAGGGGAAGTTACGGTCAATATTTACCAAATTATTTTTTTTGGAGCACCATATAAAATAAACCAGACTCAAAAAAAAAAAAAGTGCAATTTTCAAAATTTGAATAAAAATAGAACGAATGACGATCACATCTCGAATTATGACTTAAAAGTTGCGTAATTTAGAGTAGAATTTTTTGACATTTTTAAAAAAAAATCGAAGGTTTCGGACTTTTTATACGATAAAAAACAAGTGATAATTACTTCGAATAATTTTTCATATTTTTTTTTCTAAAACTACATTTAACTACCAACAAAATGTTGTCCATCTTTTTTTAATATATCTATATTTTTTACTGGTCAAAATTGATTGAAAATTTAAATTTTTTCATTTTTTGGAAAAAATCGCCATTTTGAAAAATTGATTACTCAACACCACCTTGGTATAAAAGGCTGAAAATTTTGCTACAAGTTGCATTTAATACGTTCTAAAACATATCCAAAAATAAAATTAATCGAAGGGGGTCGGGCCTAAAAGTGAGTGATTTGGCATGGAATGCCCCATGTATAACTTTTAACAGCATTTTTTTTTTCACTTTATTATTTATGACTAACAATATATGGGAATTTTGCAAAAAAAAAAAAATAATAATAAATATCATGCAAGATATTTTATGGAATGCAGTTTGGTAGGGGTTTGAAGGATTTAGTTTATTGAAAATTATATGGAATAAAGGTAAGGAGTTTATATGTTGGAAGCTTAATAAACTTAGCTTGGGAACTTAATAAACCGTTTTTTTAAAAAAGCTTAAAAGTTTTGTTGTTTTGTTTTGAGACCAAAAAAATTTTAAAATGTTCTACGAATATTTTCTGCGTCAAATTTCTCTAGGGGTGGTCAAAGGTTTTAAGTTTGAAAAAAAGGAAAAATGCAAAGTAACACAATTTTTATTTAAATTTTTGACAAAATAGTGTTAAAGGTGGTATGATACTTGCTAGTTTTTGTTTTTTTTTTATATTTTGGAGAACAGTGCAAATATATTTTCATATGAAAACTGACCAAGTGTAAAGAGTATAACAAATTCATGAAAAAAAACTTAAAACGTCAAAAAATATACGTGTGTTATCGATAATTTTTCAGTGACTGTCAAAAAAAAATATAAAAATTTTCAACTTAAAATTGACATTTCCACAATAAAATGTTAACAGTGTTGCCAATTTTATTAGATTTTGCTCGAATGAAGCGGTTTTCCATTTGTTTCGGGCGTTTTTTTAGCTTTTTTGGGCGAGTTATTTTGAAAATAAAAGTTGGCAATAATGTTTTTTTGTTTTGTTTTTATTTTATTGTATTTCTTGTTCTTTCTCGCATTTCCCCTTCGATTATTTTTTTTTGTATGTTTCAGTACTTATTAAATGCAACTTAAACTCAAATTTTCAGATTTTTATAACATGTTGGTGTTGAGTGATAAATTTTTCAAAATGTCTATATTTTCAAAAAAATTAAAAAATTTTAATTTTCAATTAAATTTGCCAAGTAAAAAATAAAGATATCTTAAAAAAAGTTGGACAACGTTTTCTTGGTATTTAAATGTAGTTTTAGAAAAATAATATGAAAAAATTATTCAAACTATCACTTATTTTTTAACGTTAAAAAATTTAAATCGACTTTTTGGAAAAGTCCGAAACCCTCGATTTTTGAAGCCATAATTCGAGATGTGATCACAATTCGTTCTATTTTTTTTTTTTTTTTAATTTTGAAAATTGCACTTTTATTTTTTTGACTCTGGTTTATTTTATATGGTGCTCCAAAAAATTTAATTCCGGAGTAAAAAAGTTTTTTATATAATTATATATAATTTGATAAAATTATATCAAATTATATATAATTATAAAAAAAAATTATATATAAAGGTTAAATTCTTCAAAAAGGTGGATAAAATTATATAAAATTATATATAATTTTATAAAATTATTTATAATAATATCCAGGATTTGGTGGATATAATTATATAAAATTATATTAAATTATATCGAATTTTATAAAATTTTATCAAGTTTTATAAAATTATATATAATTTCATATAATTTTATATAATTATATCCACCAAATCCTGGATATAATTATATATAATTTTATCGAATTATATATAATTTTATCCAGCTTTGTGAAGAATTGAACCTTTATATATAATTTTATATAACTATACACTAGGGTGGGTCGATGAAATGCATATTTGCGAATCTCGTTAACTAATAGCAAAAACTCGACGCGCATTTTCGAGCTGATAACGGGAAAAATCATGAAAAAAATTTAGGAGGGTACTTTTAGGCCTCTACAAGCGATTTTAGTTCGCGGTTTTTGGAAAAAAAATATTTTTTTTAATTTTTTAAAAATATTTTAAAAATTAAGTAAAATAATGCTTATTACGAAACAAGTTCCAAAAAAAAATTATCTCGCCAATTTTAGCCCGTGGATGCATTTTTATATCCAGGAAAGTTCGATTTATTTTATAAAAAAAAATATTTTTTATTTCATAATAGCACTCAAATGGTACATAAGCCCGATTTAAGAACATGAATGATAAAAATAAAAAAATTGCGGGTATTTATAGCAATCCACAAGTGCAAAAAATTCGCAAATTACAAAAAAATTAAAAATGGGTATCAAAATTTTGGTAAAATAAAGCGTTTTAAGAAAATGATAAAAAAACAAAACAAATTGGCGGCTATTTATAGCAATCCGCAAGTGCAAAAAATTCGAAAGTACCAAAAAAAATTAAAAAATGGAAAAATGGGTATCAAATTGTTGGTATAAAAATGCATCCACGGGCTAAAATTGGCGAGATAAATTTTTTTTGGAACTTGTTTCGTAATAAGCATTATTTTACTTAATTTTTAAAATATTTTTAAAAAAATAAAAAAAATATTTTTTTTTCAAAAACCGCGAACTAAAACCGCTTGTAGAGGCCTAAAAGTACCCTCCTAAAATTTTTTCATGATTTTTCCCGTTATCAGCTCGAAAATGCGCGTCGAGTTTTTGCTATTAGTTAACGAGATTCGCAAATATGCATTTCATCGACCCACCCTACTATACACAGAGAAACCAGTTTATTTGTGCCAGCCTAATTTAGAGCCAACTGCATGGTTTAATTACAACAACCGAAATT
This sequence comes from Pegoplata infirma, assembly GCA_963921195.1. Lineage (NCBI taxonomy): Eukaryota > Metazoa > Arthropoda > Insecta > Diptera > Anthomyiidae > Pegoplata > Pegoplata infirma. The sequence continues at coordinate 76,509 of CAWUER010000370.1, read as the reverse complement.
TTCGGTTGCGATTACCGAAATTTATTTTAACCAGCAGAAGTTAAGTTTTCAAAACAAATTTTGGTTATTGCAACCGAAAATTTCGGTTGTTGTAATTAAACTATGCATTTGGCTCTAAATTCGGCTGGCACAACTAAACTGTTCTCTCTGTGTATATAATTTTATCAAATTATATATAATTTTATATAAACTTTTTTACTCGGGTTGGTAGATATTGACCCTAAGTTACCCTAGATATATTCATTTGTGGGTAAAAATAGGTCTTATAAAAATCTGGGTTGATCGGACATGGATAAGGCGTGCCGCATCGGCCTTGAATTTTAAAAACGGATTACAAGGAAAAATATGATGTTTTTTCTGTTTTCTCAATTTTTTTGGTTTTTTAAATTAAATTTGAATTCAGGTGGTTACAGAATTTTGATTTGGAGTAAAATTCCTATCTAATAAGGTACTAAAAACTAAAATCGGTTGAAAATCAGCCAAGTTATTAAAACTTCCCTAGGCATCTAACGTGTGGCAGACCACTTGATTAAGGAATTCAATCCGATTTATGAAATTCATTGAAATTATCTACTGTAATAACATTTTTTTATTCTTTAAGTTCAAATGTTATTAGATGACAAGTATTTTTCATATTGTGTTTTGCTAACATGTTTTAAATTAATGCTAAAAATGCACTCGTTTGAAATCTCCACTTTTAAATTTTTTTTTTTTTTTTTAAATTTAGAAAAACGAAAAAAATATTACACTGGAACATGAAGAAAAAAATGTTACTGCATGTAGTATGTAGTATGACTAACCTGACCAACCATCCCGCTTTTGGCGGGATTATCCCGCTTTTTGATGTCTCATCCCGCCTTGAATTCCGATCCCGCTTTTTAAACAAAAGTCCCGCTTCATCCCGCTTTATCCCGCTTTTTGACTTTTGGAATAGCAAAGTATGTACAATTTCTAGGTTATTTTAATAATATTATGAGAAATATATTTTTGAGCATATTAACTATTTCTTACCGTATAAAGAAAATTTTAAGAAAAATTTTGTATACTAAAAAAACCACTCACGAGAGAACCCTACTGGACTGATTTAAATCAAAAATAAATTAAAATTAAATTTTTACGTAAAATTTTTTCATTGCGATACTTCGAATATTCCGAAAAAAGCTTTCAATAAAAAAGTATTTAATATAAATACATTTTTCGTAATTCTCAGATTCTTAGAATTTTTTTGTATACAAAAATCCTTAGATGCTGAAACATTTTTCATAAAAGAAAAATTTCAGATTCTAAAAAATATCGGTTTCTAAAAAATTCTTCCTTGAAAAAAATCTGATACCCTTTTCTAAAAATAAATTTTTAAATTTTATAGCCCCGTGAAAAAATTGATTAGATCTGGTCTGATTTGTAAAAATCTAATGATGGCATTTGTATCTGATAAGATCTACCAGATACGAAATATGTCTCCAATTTCAAACTCTGATCCGTAATTGAATCTGATCAGATCCTGAAATTGTGGAAAAACGTCGGATCAAAAAGACCTGATGAGATAAAATTATATTTTTTAGATCCAAACAGATTAAATCAGATCCAACCGATTTTTTTAAGGGGTATTTTTCGATAGAAAATATTTGAGAAGGGGGAAAAAAATGAAGGGAAATTTTTAAAGTTCCAATGTTTTCTAAGATAATTTCATATAGAAAAATTATTAGGTTCTAAGGCATTTTTCTAAAGAAAAATTTAAGACGCAACTTCAGAAGAAAAATTTACAGACACACTTCCTTTATAAAATTTCTCAACAGAAATATTTTCAGATTCTGGGAGATTTTTCATACAAAAAAACTTAGATTCTGATATAATTTTCTATAGAAAAATTCCAAAACATATTTTTCGTTGGAAAAAATCATAAATTTTGAAAAACTTTCCTATCGAAAAATTCTCTGATTCTAAAGTATTATTTAAACAGGAAAAATCTTTTTTTCCATATAATAAATTCTAAGATTCTGAAATATATTTCTCATAAAGAAACTATCAGATTCTGAAACGTTTTTCCTGTAGAAAAATTATCCGATTTCAGATTTTTTTTTTTTTCAGAAAAATTCTTGTCAGACTCTAAAATATTTTATTCTAAGGAAATTAAAAGTTGCCAATGGATTTTTTCTATAGAAAATTTATAAGATTCTTAAAGATTTTTCCTACAGAAGAATTCTTAAAATTTTAGATAATTTTTCTTTTAAAATATTCTTAAATTCTGAGTCAAATAAGTATTTAAATATTTTCTAAAGACAGTCTCGAGTTCTGAAACATTTTTCTATAAAAAATATATGGGATTTACTTTCTCTTAGAAAATGATAAGAAAAGTTATCAGATTCAGTCTACGACTCTAATTTAATTTTAGTTTTTCATATGCAATTTTTTTGATTCTTAAATATTTTATCCCAAGGTTGGAAAAAAAATTCCTTAGACTAGAGACTATGTTTGCTGACGTAATCAAAATAAAATTTTTTTAGTCAAAGTTCTTATGCATTTTTTACATAAAAAATCCCATAAAAGTATTTCCAGAATTTTGTGCATTTTGGAGGTTATTCGTGGGTTCGTTCAAGGCCAATTTCACTTATTAAAAAAAATCCCGCTTTTTAGATCAAAATCCCGCTTTTTCAACCTTTCGATCCCGCTTTTCAGTCAAAAGCAGTTGGTCAGGTTAAGTATGACTAACCTTACCAACTGCTTTTGACTGAAAAGCGGGATCGAAAGGTTGAAAAAGCGGGATTTTGATCTAAAAAGCGGGATTTTTTTTTAATAAGTGAAATTTGCCTTGAACGAACCCATGAATACACTCTAAAATGCACAAAATTCTGGAAATACTTTTATGGGATTGTAATTTTTTTTATGTTAAAAAATGGACAAGAACTTTGAATAGAAACATTTTATTTTAATTACGTCAGCAAACATAGTCTCTACTCTAAGGAATTTTTTTTTCCAACCTTGGGATAAAATATTTATGAATCAAAAAAATTGCATATGAAAAACTAAATTTAAATTAGAGTCGTAGACTGAATCTTGTAACTTTTCTTATCATTTTCTAAAAGAAAGTAAATCTCATATATTTTTTATAGAAAAATGTTTCAAAACTCGAGACTGAATTACTGAAAAATTATCTAAAATTTTAAGAATTCTTCTGTAGGAAAAATGTTTTAGTATCTTATAAATTTTCTATAGAAAAAATCCATTGGCAACTGTTAATTTCCTTATAATAAAATATTTTAGAGTCTGACAAGAATTTTTGTGGAAAAAAAATTTAAAATCGGATAATTTTTCTACAGGAAAATCGTTTCAGAATCTGATATTTATTTATTTATCTGAATTTATTACATGGAAAAAGAGATTTTTCCTGTTTAAATAATATTTTAGAATCAGAGAATTTTTCTATAGGAAAAGTTTTTCAAAATCTATGATTTTTCCAACAAGAAAAATGTTTTGGAATTTTTCGATAGAAAATTATATCAGATTTAAAGTTTCTTTTGTATGAAAAATCTACCAGAATCTGAAAATATTTCTGTGAGAAATTTTATAAAGGAAGTGTGTCTTTGAGTCTGTAAATTTTTCTTTTGAAGTTGCGTCTAAAATTTTTCTTTAGAAAAATGCTTTAGAACCTAATATTTTTTCTATATGAAATAATCTTAGAAAACATTGGAACTTTAAAAATTTCCTTTTTTCCCCTTCTCAAATATTTTCTATCGAAAAATGCCCCTTGAAAAAATCGGTTGGATCTGATTTAATCTGTTTGAATATAAAAAATATAATTTTATCTGATCAGGTCTTTTTGATCCGACGTTTCTCCACAATTTAAGGATCTGATCAGATTCAATTACGGATCAGATCTACCAGAGTTCGAAATTGGAGATAAATTTTGTATCTAGTAGATCTTATCAGATACAAATGCCATCATTTGATTTTTACATATCAGGCCAGATCTAATAAATTTTTTTCACGGGGCTATAAAATTTAAGAATTTTTTTTTAGAAAAGGGTATCAGATTTTTTTTTAAGGAAGAATTTTTTAGAAACCGATAATTTTTAGAATCTGAGATTTTTCTTTTATGAAAAATGTTTCAGCATCTGAGGATTTTTGTATACAAAAAAAATCTAAGAATCTGAGAATTAGGAAACATGTATTTAAGTTTACTACTTTTATATTGAAAGCTTTTTTCGGAATATTTGAAGTATCACAATGAAAAAATTTTATGAAATAATTTAATTTTAATTTATTTTTGATTTAAATCAGTCCAGTAGGGTTCTCTTGTGAACAGTTTTTTTGAGTTAACAAAATTTTTCTTAAAATTTTCTTTATACGGTAAGAAATAGTTAATATGATCAAAAATATATTTGTCAAAATATTATTAAAATAACTTAAAAATTGTACTTTGCTATTCCAAAAGTCAAAAAGAGGGATAAAGCGGGATGAAGCGGGACTTTTGTTTAAAAAGCGGGATAGAAATTCAAGGCGGGATGAGATATCAAAAAGCGGGATAATCCCGCCAAAAGCGGGATGGTTGGTCAGGTTAAGTATGACATACGTTAGATGCCTGAGGAAGTTGTAATAACTTGGCTGATTTGCAACCGATTTTAGTTTTTTGCACCTTAATAGAGAGATATTTTACTCCAAATTATAATTCTGTAACCATTTGAATTCAAACCAGTGTTGCCACCAACAAAATCGTAAATTACACATGGATCATGCCAAAATTACACATGAAATTCCGAATTACACATGCTTTTTTTTAATGTTTTTTTGATAATTTTCAAAATATAACGGATTGAGTCTGTCGATTAAGTCCATTTTGACAACGGACTCCGTTAATAAAACCTAAGTCTGGTTTGTACTGCTTAAAAACCCACGATTTATCGGTTTTTTTCGAAATTTCTTTCTGGATTAAGATTAAGTAAAATCAGAAGAAAAACTGTGAAAAAAAGCAAAAACAATATATAGATTTCAGCTGAAAAATCTGTTCATTTTAGCAGAAACCCCTGCTGATTTTAGCAGAAAAATCTTCAGACTTGATAAAAAAACTGAGCATCTTAAATATATTTTTTAAGTAAAAAAGGTCTAAAAAAGTTTTGAGCATAAACTTTTTAAAAATGTTATAAAAACAAAAAAAAAATGTAAACAAAAAACGGCAGATAATGTTGCTTATTTCACAGAAACAGTTTGTTGTATTTTTTTAGTTAAGCTGTTTTTCAATAATTTTTTTTTTATTAAAATTTTGAAAAAAAAAAACTATTGATAACTTCAAACTTCTGTAAAATTAGAAAAACAATCTGCTATTTTTTTTATTTTAAATATTTTAATCGTTAAAATTTCACAAAAATAAAAAATTAACAATTTCTGTAAAATTACAAAATAATCAGCTAAATTATTTACAAAAATAATCTCAGCAAACAGAATCTGCAAAATTACTGAAAAATTTCTATTACTTCGAAAAATAATTTTGTGTCTCACTAAAAAACTTCACGGTTTTACTCATAACTCCTTTGCCGAATTTGTTGAAAAATTATGAATATATATCCTAGATCGATATTTTGAAATGTCACAAGCTGAATTACAAACTTGTATACACCCTCTATCAATAAGTAGAGAGTAAAATAAATTAAAACAAATTCTGAAAAAAAAATTGCTCAAACACGTAAAAACTTTAAATTACACATGAATTACACATGCAGCCAATCACACATGGGCTACACATGAGAAAAATAATTACACATGATATGTGTAATTACACATGAGGTGGCAACACTGATTCAAACTTAACTCAAATAGATTGGTTTTTAAACTTCATGACCAATGTAGCACACCTTAGACATGTCCGATTATCCTGAAATTTCGTGAGACGTATTTCTACATCCAAATAAATACATCTATGTGGAGTTGAGGTCAATATCTAACAACTTAATTTTTATATAAAATAAACCAGAGTTTAAAAAAAAGCAATTTTCAAAATTTAGAAAAAAATAGAACGAATTGTGATCACATATCGAATAATGGCTTAGAATTTGCGTAATATAGAGTAGAATTTTTAGACTTTTTAAAAAATATATCGAAGGTTTCAGACTTTTTAAAAAAGTCTATTTTAATTTTTAAACGTTAAAAAATAAGTGATAATCACTTCGAATAATTTTTTCATATTTTTATACCCTCCAACCACAGTATGGGGGTATACTCACTTTGTCATTCCGTTTGTAACGCATAAAAATATCGGTCGGTGACCCCATAAAGTATATATATTATTGATCTATGATCGATTTTAAGTCATTCTATGCATGTCCGTCCGTCCGTCCGTCCGTCCGTCCGTCCGTCCGTCCGTCCGTCTGTATAAAACACGATTCAGTCCAAAATAATAGAGCTAGACTCCTGAAAATTGGCACGAATGTGTCTCTTGGTCATAGGCCGGTTAAGTTCGGAAATGGGTAAAATCGGATCAGGGGGGAAAAAAGTTCCCCCTTAAAGAACTTTAAAAAAGTCTAAAAAAACGCAATTTTTTACAGCTTTTTTTGCATTGTTGTTAAACAAATGAAATCAGAAGGTGTTTAAAGTCCTGCACTTAGACCCCGGGGGCTACAAAATTAAGTTTTTTTTTGGCCCGCCCCCTTTTGTGGGCTTGGATTTAAAAAAATCATAAAAATTATGAGTAAATGGTATTACTAAAGTTAAAAAAGCATAACAAATAAATTAGTTAACATTTATCGCGATGGGGAAGGTATCCCCAACCACCCCCACATAGCCCCCCTCCCCAAAAAAAAAAGCCTCTGAATTTTTTTAAATATATTTTAACATGTTGGAGGGTATCAAAGATTCGGCACAGCCGAATTTAACACTCTCACTTGTTTTTTTCTAAGACAACATTTAAATACCAACAAAATGTTGTCCAACTCTTTTTAAGATATTTTTTATTGGTCCAAATTAATTGAAAATTTCAATTTTTGATTTTTTTTTGTTGAAAAAATCGCCATTTTTAAAAATTGATTACACAACACCAATATGGTATAAAAATCTGAAAATTTGAGAACAGGTTGCATTTATTAGGTACTAAAACATATCAAAAAAAAAATCGAAATTGGTCGGTTCTAAAAGTTAGTGATTTGCTCTGGAATGCCGCATATATAAATTTGGTTTAAAATATTTTTGGATATACTCAATGGATTTTGAATTTTAACCCCAGTGTCTACTTTACATATCTACTTTTAACAGGAAGTTTATTGTAAAATTCGGATACTTATACGGACATAACCAAAAAAAGGACATTTGAACTTCGAGTCCGGATTTCTTGCAAAAGTTAGGTATTTTTATTGGGAATTCGAATATAAAAAATGAATAACTTTAACACACACTTTTACAATAGGGCCATTCCAGAAAATTTAGCTCAAATTTTAGTCATTTTTGGAAATGGTGTCTCAGATTAATTTGAACCTTGACACATAGATAGCCCTCATAAATATGATATATGTTCCATATATCGTTTTTTTATATTTGGTGTATTTAACGAATTATGGCAGGTCAAAGATTGACTTTTTAAGCAAAAGTAAGAAAAATACATCACGTTTAAAGAGCTGTAACTTCTTAACCAATGACCCGAATTTCACAAATTTAGGCTCATGTGAAAGCTGGGGTTCTTCTTTTAGAAAATATTTTTTAAATAACACAGTTTTTTTTACAGAAATGATGCAAAAATGCAAAAACTTTTTTTTCTTTTCGAATATTTAAAAAAACACATCTTCGATTTTTTTTTTAAATTCTGGTGAAAAATAACAATGTTTTGTATAACATATTCAAAATTCAGAGTGGGATCTCTATGGGATCAAAAAATATTCTGTTTAAAGTACGAGGTTCTCATATTTTTCCCTTAGAAAATTTAAATTTCTAATGTTTTGGATGTTTTTCAAAATTTTAATAGTATAATTTTCTTTGAAAATTTAAATTTTTATATTGAAGAAACATAAAATTTTAATTTTCTAAGGTAAAATTTAAGAACTTCGTACTAAAACCAGAATATTTTTTGATCCCATTGGGATCCAACTCTGAATTTTGGATATGTTGTACAAAACAGTATTGTTTATCACCAAACTTTGTTTTTAAAAAAATCGAAGATGTGTTTTTTTAAATATTCGCAAAAAAAAAATGTTTTTGAATTTTTGCAACACTTCTGAAAAAAACCGTATGCTTTTGAAAATATTTCCTAAAAGAAGAAGAATTAAGCTTTCATATGAGCCATTACTTGTGATAATCGGATTTCTAGTTAAAAAGTTAGAGCACGTTAATCGTCATGTATTTTTCTGACTTTCGCTAAAAAAGTCAAACTTTGACCCGCGATAATTTGAAAACTACAGCAAATTTTGAAAATCCAAAAATGCAATAAATTCTCAGGGGCGTCCAAAGACATGTTTCCGAACAGTGGGGCGAAAATTTTTAGAATTACCCAAATACTAACAAATCGGACCAGGGGGAAAAAAGTTCCCCCTTGAAGAACTAAACCAACCCCTGAAAAAATATTTTTTTTACATGATTTATGGTCTTTTTGTTTAACAAATTCAACATTTTTATGCTACAAGATGTTCGAAGTCCTGCATTTGGACCCTGAGAATTAGAAAATGTCGTTTTTTTGGTCCGCCCCCCTTTTATGGGCGTAGAATAAAAAAAAAAAATAATTATGATAAACTTGCATTTCTTTAATGCAAAAAGCATAAGAATGAATTTTTAATCACATATTTGAGAGGAAATCTGCCCCCCCCCCCCCCCCCCACCCCAAAAAAAAAAACAAGTAAGAAAATTATAGTCGGTCAAGACCGACCATATAATACCCTACACCAAGGTTTCCCGGAAAATGGGTCCCATGGATCGATTAGATCTATATGTTGTAAAACCTTTAATAAGTGAAGAAAACACTCACAAATCAAATTTGAGTGAAATAGGCTTCTATTTGTTGACAATAAACCGCTTTAACTGAATATCGGGCGAAATTTTCACAAGGGGCCTGAGTCCAAAACTGGTCCGATGATTATCAGGTTTGATAAGGTTATTTAAGTACGAGTTTAACATACACAAACAAAATTTTAATTAAATATTTTCTATTTTCATGAAATTTGAGACATTTATGTGAAAATCGGGAAGGTGGTTTGTATGGGGCTACAAGAAGAACTGGTCCGATTTCTTTGAAATTCGGAATGATGATATGTGAAGACAAAACATGTTTACCATCCAAATTTCAAAGCGATACCTTCTATAATACGGTTATTAGAGTCATTTGAACCAAAACTAAAGAGGACCTTTGTATGGGGGCTAGGTCTAAATATGGACCGATTTTTTCCAATTTCAATAGGATTCGTCCTTGGGCCAAGAGAGACTTAAGTTTCAAATTTCAAGTCAATTGATTAAAAATTGCGACCTGTATCGTGTTTACACCGTTTACATGGACAGACAGACAGACGGACGGACAGACAGACGGACGGACGGACGGACATCGCTAAATCGACTCAAAAAGTGATTCTGAGTCGATCGGTATACTTAAAGGTGGGTCTAGGACCAATATTTCGGGTAGTTACAAACATCAGCACAAACTCATTATACCCTGTACCACAGTGTGGTGTAGGGTATAATAAAACGCTCCTATATTTTTTTTTCTTTATTTTTTTGCATGTTGGAGGGTACTAAAGATTCGGCACAACCGAATTTAACACTCTTACTTGTTTTTTTTTTTTTTTCTTGTTTTGCAAAAAAAAATATTTTTAATTAGTTTTTTGCTGAAAATATAACGTAATATTAGCTCAGTGTTGAGAAGAGTATATTTGTAATTATCCAATTATCCAAATATTTGCCTCTAGTGCGATTTTAAATAATTAAAAAAAAAAAAAATGTATCACTAAAACACTTTTTCAGTAATTAGGAATATAAAATACTACCCAGTATGCAAAATGAATCGATATCGATTCGAAAAAGAATCGTTTTCTCTAAGAATTTCATCGATATCGAGTTCGATATAATGTCGATATAAAGCGTGTTTTCCTATGTGGCATGCAAGGCGACGGGGTCTTTCGCAGAGGCTGAAAGCTCTCTGTCTGCTATCCACTTGGGGGTAGCAAGAAGCGATTCCTTTGTTCGAAATTCCCAAGCATCTCACGACTTCCGGTTTTAGACCAAGTGTTCCCTGGTAATGCCATTCAGACACCCGTCTGATGGCAGCTAAAGTGAGAAGGCGTACAGTACTGAGTATCCAGAGTGCATGCTAACACCGATGCGTCTCTGGAAACTAGGTGATACCCGACAACAATTTATCACTGAAACTCATCTGTATTTTACCGTTTTACGGTTCACCGGCCTAGCGGTGTGTTGGCAGCCCCAACTCTAGGATCGGATGCTTTAGCCCAATCAGCTAAACATCTTAAATAATCAGATTACAGAAACCACAACGAATAATAATAACCAACCGATTAACCCAATGACGACCTTTAGCTTAAAGAAATTGACACGATTTGGAACTTGGAATGTCCGTACGCTATTAGAACATACACGTCTTGCACAAGTATGTAAAGAATTTAAAAGATATAACCTGCTATTCCTGGGTCTATGTGAAACCAGATGGCCAGAATCTGGAGAGTTTATAACATCTGATGGCCTAACATTTATATACTCCGGTAGACCAAGCGACCAGCCTAAGATGAACGGGGTTGGAATGCTTTTATCAAAGGAAGCTAAGGATGCTCTCTTAGACTGGAAACCTCATTCAGACAGGATAATCACAGCACGTTTTAGAACACGTGCCAGACACATAACATGCGTGCATTGTTATGCACCAACCGAAGTCTCGGATCTTTCTGTGAAAGAAGACTTCTATAGTCTATTGACCAGGGTTACCGCATCGGTTAACCGCGGTGACATAATGCTGTTGACTGGTGACTTCAACGCTCAGGTTGGTCCCACGAATAGTGGTCTGGAAAGAGCAATGGGCCGACATGGTATAGGGAGAATGACCGAAAATGGTGAGCTGTTCGTCGACACATGTTTGAACAACAATCTGGTCATTGGAGGAACTCTATTCCCTCATAAGAAAATTCATAAGGTGACCTGGATCTCTCCTGATAATGTAACGGAAAATCAGATTGACCACATTGCTATTAGCAGAAAATGGAGGGGATCATTATTGGATGTACGTAATAAGCGTGGCGCTGATTGTGCCAGTGATCACCACTTAGTCATTGGCACCATTCGTCTAAAAGTAGCGCCCATCAGAAAGGATAATAAAGTTCAACGTAAATATTATGTTGAAAAATTGCTAAATCCTCCAATTAAGGCAAAATTCATTGAATCGCTCAACGCTTCCTTACATAGGCTAACAAACGACACAGCAAATAGCTGGCCACTCGTTAAAAATTGTTTCATAGACGCTGCCGATGAACACATAGGGCATAAAGAAACATGTAGAAAGCAATGGATTTCAGACGATACATGGGATCTTATAACCGAAAGAAAAGGTGTAAAAGGACTCTTAAACGTAGCAAAAACTCTCAACGAGAAATCAAGAATCCGCTCAATTTATAAAAGCCTTGACAAAAGAGTCAAAAAAAGTTCACGACAAGATAAGCGCAAATGGGTCAATGATCTTGCAAATCAAGCAGAATCAGCCGCCGCCACATATAGACCCAAAGATCTTTACAGAATTACAAAGAAACTTACCCAAAAAACGTTTATCACTGGCAGACCTCTTAAATCATCTACTGGGGATCTTATTACTTCAAAGAAAGATCAAATGAATGCATGGGTGGAGCACTATTCATCTATGTTAGTTAGCACGTCACACATTGGCGCCAGCCCTTGTGACTGTAACTACCACAACGTAAGAAACGACATTTCCACGGAGCCCCCTGAAGAAACCGAAATTATTGAAGCCATAACCTGCTTAAAAAACAACAAGGCACCAGGTCCGGACAATATACCGCCCGAATTGCTTAAAGCATCTCCCGAAGTCAGTGCTAAGATTATGTACCATATTATCGAACACTTCTGGCAAACTAATACACTCTGTGATGAGATAAAAGAAGGTCTTATTATCAACATACCCAAAAAGGGGGACTTGTCACAGTGTAAAAACTGGCGGGGAATCACCCTCATCAATATGGCAAACAAAATAATCTCCCAAATTGTTAATAAAAGACTATCAACCGCTTTCGATCCCCTACTCCGTAATGAGCAGGCCGGCTTTCGTCCCCGAAAATCATGCATAGATCATGTAAACAGTATTCGCATCATCATTGAGCAATCTGTTGAATGGAGATCTCCGCTTTACTTGGTTTTCATTGATTTTGAAAAAGCCTTTGATACTCTCTCCCATTTAGCTATATGGAGTGCACTAACATGCAAGGGCACCCCAGACAAGATTGTCGACGTCATTAAGGTTTTGTATCATAATGCAAGCTGTCGTATTCTTCATGAAGGCTGTGTTAGTGACAAATTTCAAATCAGAACCGGAGTACGACAAGGTTGTGTGCTGTCACCACTCCTCTTTAACATTGTACTGGACAACGTAATGCAAAAAGCCTCACGCACGCAAAGGGGAATAACATGGGGACTTAATAGTAGACTAGAAGACCTCGATTATGCAGATGACATCTGTCTTTTATCGCATAATTACAACGACATGCAAGCTAAACTTAACGCAGTTCAGGCTGAAGCAGCAAAAACTGGTCTTAAAATAAATATTACCAAAACCAAGGTAATGAGAATAAATGCCTCCAACAACAGAGCTTTTACAATAAACCAACAGGAACTTGAAGATGTCTCAACGTTTTGCTATCTCGGCAGCCTGTTGACTACAAAAGGAGGCTCTGGTGATGACGTTCGAAACCGAATTAAATGCGGCAAACAAGCATTCGGTCAACTTAACCCAATATGGCGATCGGCGCATATCTCAAGGAGAACCAAGTTAAACATATTCAACTCCTGGCAGCATGAAATAACCCCCCAGGAAATAAGTCCCCAAAACGAAAATGAAATAAGTCCCCAACAATTTGTACAGAAAAAAACAACAACGATAATTGGGGATTTATTTCGTTTTTTGGGGATTTAATTCATTTTTTATTTGGGGACTTATTTCATTACGAAATAGGTCCCCAAAAATACAAATGAAATAAACCCCCAATTATTATTTTTGGGGACTTATTTCATTTTTTCTTAAATGAAGATAATAAATTTTGAAATTATTTCTGGTCATAGAAGGAATGCTTGATTTTATTATGATGTGGTACAACCAAGCAATGAGACAAACAAATTATGAGGATACTGATCAGTGTTAAGGAGAATATCTTTAGGCTCCCTTCAAGGTTTAGGGTTCTGGACTGATATAGCTTGGGAAACTTATTATATAATGCCCGTAGTAGTTGTAGTTTAATGTGTTGCAACTATAATTAATTTTAGTACAAATTTCCTCGATTGAACTCTATGTATGAAACTTTTTTTTTTCGATTTCAGCAATTTATAACGATCTAACTGAGTACTAGTTTTGGTGGAGCAAAAATTTTATTTAAGTGTAAGTCGGTTGGAAATGAAAAATTCGCGCGAATTTTTCATTTCCAACCGACTTACACTTAAATAAAATTTTTGCTCCACCAAAACTAGTACTCAGTTCGTTATAAATTGGTAAAGTAGAAACTATAGTTTGTAGTCAACGAAATATTAGTTTTGTTGTAGAAAAATATTGTTTGATTGTAAATCGGTTGGAAATGAAAAATTCGCGCGAATTTTTCATTTCCAACCGATTTACAATCAAACAATATTTTTCTACAACAATACTAATAGTTCGTTTCCAAAACTGTTACCAAGGAATTATGTTCCCATAAACAATTAATTACAACAACGGAAACATGATAAATTCTGAAAAATTATCTTCTACCATCTAAACGTCTCAAAATAAATAATGAATCTAAAAAAATTTTAATCTTATTTAAATCGGTTGAAAATGAAAAAATCCAAAACTCTTACCAAGAAATAATTAATTTCAACAACGGAAACATGAAAAATTCCCAATAATTTTCTTCTACCATGAAAACCTCTTAAGATATGTAATGGAACTAAAAAAAATTGAAAAAATTTTAATCTTCCAAATAAATTTTGTTCAAATTTTTACAAATGGCACAAATGTGTAGTTTGCATGAATAAACCATCAGACAAGTTATGATTTCAACACCAAAATTTAAAAAAAATGTTTTGAAATTCTTATATTTGTTTCTTATTTTGAGAGCGTTTAATGAATTTAAAATTGGGGCCTTATTTCATTTTTCAAAATGGGGATTTATTTCATATGAAACAAAACCCCAAAATTGGGGTGTTACTTCATTTTATTTTGGGGTGTTTTTGCATTCCGATGGGGATTTATTTCATTTTTAAAATTGGGGGTTTATTTCATTATGAAATAAGTCCCCATTTTTGGGGGCTTGTTTCATTTTCGTTTTGGGGATTTATTTCCTGGGGGGTTATTTCATGCTGCCTCAACTCCTGCATTAAATCTACTCTTCTCTATGGCTGCGAATCTTGGAATGCAGCCCCCAAAGACCTTAACTCGTTGCAAGTATTTATAAATAGATGCTTGCGGAGAATTTTGAAAATATTTTGGCCTGTTACTATAACTAATATAAGATTATGGAACGAAACCGGTCAAAGGCCCATAAAAAGTGAAATATTAAGAAGAAAATGGCGCTGGATAGGGCATACTTTCCGAAAGCCCAATGACGATGTTACAAGAAACGCTATAGAATGGAACCCCCAAGGTAGCCGAAGAAGAGGTAGACCATCCCACACCTGGCGTCGCCAAATCGAACTTGAATCTGTCACACAAAATAAAAGCTGGAACGAGATAAAAACCTTAGCATCGGGCAAATCACAATGGAACCAATTTGTTATGGCCCTATGCTCCTTATAGGAACCACGGGAACTAATATATATGCAAGGCGATATAGAATCGAATTTTGGTACCGGATTCGATTCGATTTGTAATCGAAAAATTCATGGATTTCGATACATTTGTTTTTTAATAATTTAGTTAATTGTGTTAAAAACGGAAAGAATTAAAAAAAATATATTTTATTACTTACTACTTACTACTTACTTATTTACTTATTTACAATTAACTAATTTTTACTAATTTAATTTATTTATTCTTTAAATTTAAATTTTTACTAATTACTATTTTTATCTGCCTCACTTGAGATTTGAACCCAGAACTCCCAGTTTACTGGTTGAACGCCTTACTCCTTCAGCCAAAGTTTGATAATAAAAGTAGTTTTTTAAAATTACTTTTACTAAAATTTTAATTTTTTATTATTATTTGAATTGCCCTTAATTTATAATTTGTATTATTATTTGAATTACCCTGTTTTTATATTCATTTTATTTTGACATACTTCTCATAATTTGAAAATATTTTTATTTCAAAATATATATTAGTACAAACAAATTTGAAGTTGTGTATGGCCTAGTTGGCTAGCAGGTTCGGCAGCTTATGATTTGGAGATTTTTGGCCTTGGTTCAAACCCCGGTCGCGGATTTTTTTTTTTTTAATTTTTTTTTATTGTTCTAGTGTTAGATAATATTTTTTTTTAATAATAAAAGTAAAATTTGTGGAATTTTTGTAAAATTTAATAAAACTAAAACTCGATATTATATCGAAAATAAATATTTTTTTCAATGGAGCAACTGTATATAACATCGACTTCGAATCATTATTGCGGAAAAGCTTCAAAAAAACTTCGAAAAAATTGTCGCCTCGAAACTGTGCAGACTGGGTACTAATGTTTTATGCAAAAAACAAAATAAAGGTCAAAAAATTTTCTCCACCCTACTGTGAGAGAATACATAGAGGCGAAGGTGTCAAAAATTGAGTTGCCAAAGTACAACTTGTATACATGTATTTGTTGACAAAGTTCAACTTGTAAACATGTATTGTATGGTGAATTAACATCGACAATGTACTTGTGAGAAATTAGAAAAAGATAGTGATATTATTTTTTCTTTCACATTCGCCTCTATGTATACTCTACGGTAATTAGGGTTTAAAAAAAATAGAAAGTTTTACATAAATAAAAAATAAAGAAATGTTTTAAAAATTCAAACAATTTATAAAAATGTTTGGAGAAGCCCTGAAAAAATTCTCAAAATAATTGTTTAGGAAAACTGTAAAAAAATTTAGGAAATTGAAAAAGTCAAGAAAGTTTTAATGAAAAATAAGGTTAAGTGAGGAGGTTATTTTTAACTAGACATAGCCGAATCGCATTCTCAGTTTTATTTAAAATTTTTCTGAATATACTCGTTTGATCTAGTTTCCATTTGTCGTACCAATTGTGATTATTGTCGTATTCATATTTGAACAAAAGTTGTTTTATATTTAGGGTGACCATTTTTTTCTGAACTCAAATCAGTACACCCAAGTTTTTATGTTTTTTTTCTGGAAATTTTTTTATGGAAAAACACTTACGATTTTTAATTAGTATTTCAGTAAAAATAACTGCAAAAAACGGTTGTCAGAAAATTTAGTTGACTTCAAACAACTATATTTGAATTTTTTGATCGTTTTAGTGCAAAAAATATAACAAAAACCTACAAGTTTTGAGAATAAGAAAATCCCTTATATTCTAAGGACTTTTTTCCTTACGTTTTGATAACTTTTCCTTTTAGAAAACTTCCCAACTAATAACCACATGTTTTTTAATTGCCCTGATGTTCTGAGTGCTTTTTCTAAAAAATTCTGATGACATTACCTCATCGAAGATACCAGAATCATTTCGATTCATGCAATTACATTATCTTTTTAAAAATGTAGAAAATCCATCATCCCGTGAACTTTTCATTATAGAAAACCTCAAAGATTCTGTGCGCCTATTACACCGTCCGACAAAAATGAAAAAAAGTCCTTGCACACGAACTGGATAACATACGTTTGAAACTATAGACTAAATGTAGAAAAACTGCATTTACAGTTTTTCATTTCGTGATCCTGTTTCCTTTTAAAAGGACTTCAAAGTTTTAGAGGATTAAATTTTATAAAATATTTTTTTAATATTTATACTTGTCCTAGGATGCCACTAGTGATAGCAAATGAAAGTGGAGGATCTCCCCTAATTATCTAATTTTATTAGCTTAACATATCAGGAAAAAGGAGGCAAGTTACGTCCTTTCAAAAATGTATCCTTCAATATCATTCAAAGTTTTAAACAAAATATTTTGATAAAGTTTTCAAATGACTTTATTCACATCATTTTATCCAGATATGGAAAAAGAAACAAAATATAAAATTTAAGGGAGATCCTCCTCTTTCATTTGCCATCACTAGTGTGATCCTAGGATATGTACAAATATTTCAAAAATATTTTACAAAATGTATCCTTTAAAACTTTGATGTCCATTTAAATGGAGTTTTACTCCATTTGATCTCTACTTTCAGACGTATATTATACGGTTCATGTTTAATATTGACAGTCGGACGGTGTTATTATAAACTTATGAAAATCAAAACAATCTCATTCTCACATACATTTCATCGTTTAGAAACCTCTTTATTTACAAACTCTAATCTTCTTAGAATTAACTCATTATAAAAATTATTTTGTCAGACTTTAGTTATGAAAAACTACTCTGACGACTTATTTTATGGAAATTCAAGTTTTTGTAAAGAATTTTCAAATAAAATTATCTTTTATGTTGAAATGTTCAAAAATCAGTACAACCAGTACATATTTCAAGAAATCAGTAGAACGTTTTTTATCAGTACACGAAATTAAAAATCAGTACATGTACTGATCAAATCAGTACGAATGGTCTGCCTATTTATATTGTATTCTCTACCAAAAAAAATTATATTCAAAAAATGAAGAACAAAAATTAAAAATAAATTCTTTTCGAAGCTAAAATATTGTTGTAAATATAAATAATATGAAATATCAGCAGCTGCTGCTGCAGCTAAACAAAAAATGTTAAAAGCAAGTCAACAAAAATAATATATGGGGCATTCCATGTGAAATCGGACACTTTGAAAAACTTTTTTTTTAGATTTTCCCAATTTGTTTACAGTTTTTAGTACCCTTCGAAAACTCCTTCGAGGAAAATTTTCAGATTTTTTGGATGACCCGTTTAAAAGATATCGAATTTTTAAAAATTGGTAGTTTGTTCCTTTACTCAAACTTCATTTAATCATAACTTCTTCAATAATGGTCCAAATTTCAAATTTTTTTTTTCAAAATTTTTGTTTTTTTACGTACTTTCTAAAAAAAAATCCCAAAAAATTCTTAAAAGCGCTCTAGTATGCGATTTTTAAGTTTTAAAATTTAAATCTCATTTTTGAAAATGTTTGTACTCTTCGATTTTTTTGAAATTTTTTTGTGTAAAACTTCTATCAATTCTACAAATTTTTTGCTCAGGAAGATCGTGGGATAACGATTATTACTATTTTTTAAAATTTTTTGAAAAAATTTTATTGTAATTTTTCAATCTTAAAATCATTTCTACTGCTCCAATGGTGCGTCATAGAGGGGTCCTTTATAAGACCGACCCCCATTAATTTTTACGTCTTAACATTTCTTTGGAACAAACTAATACCCTATCTCCAATTTCTAAGGGGGCTCCCACACAAAACGACATTTTTTAAAATTTGTTCCAACCGCTCTAACTGCCCTAATAGTGCCCATAGAGCAACAAAATGTATGACCGACCTACAATATTTTTTTAGTCTAAACATTTTTTTTGAACACACCTAGCCTCTATCTTCAACTGTTAAGGCGGTCCCCATACAATTTTTTTTTTATTTTTTGTAAATTTGTTTTATTTAATCAGCTTCTACTGGTCCAATGGTGCGTCCGAGAGGGGTCATTAGTGAGACCGACCCCCATTTATTTTTACCCTACAACATTTTTTCAAAACATACCTACGCCCTATCTCCACTCCCTAAGTAGGCTCCCATACAAATAACAGTTGGGGCAAATTTTATAAAAATGTAATTTTGTAAGGGAGCCTACTTAGGGAGTGGAGATAGGGCGTAGGTATGTTTTGAAAAAATGTTGTAGGGTAAAAATAAATGGGGGTCGGTCTCACTAATGACCCCTCTCGGACGCACCATTGGACCGGTAGAAGCTGATTAAATAAAACAAATTTACAAAAAATAAAAAAAAATGTATGGGGACCGCCTTAACAGTTAAAGATAGAGGGTAGGTGTGTTCAGAGAAAATGTTTGGACTAAAAAAATATTGTAGGTCGGTCATACATTTTGTTGCTCTAAGGGCACTATTAGGGCAGTTAGATCGGTTGGAACAAATTTTAAAAAATGTCGTTTTGTGTGGGAGCCCCCTTAGAAATTGGAGATAGGGTATTAGTTTGTTCCAAAGAAATGTTAAGACGTAAAAATTAATGGGGGTCGGTCTTATAAAGGACCCCTCTATGACGCACCAATGCATTGGAGCAGTAGAAATGATTTTAAGATTGAAAAATTACAATAAAATTTTTTCAAAAAATTTTAAAAAATAGTAATAATCGTTATCCCACGATCTTCCTGAGCAAAAAATTTGTAGAATTGATAGAAGTTTTACACAAAAAAATTTCAAAAAAATCGAAGAGTACAAACATTTTCAAAAATGAGATTTAAATTTTAAAACTTAAAAATCGCATACTAGAGCGCTTTTAAGAATTTTTTGGGATTTTTTTTTAGAAAGTACGTAAAAAAACAAAAATTTTGAAAAAAAAAATTTGAAATTTGGACCATTATTGGAGAAGTTATGATTAAAAGAAGTTTGAGTATAGGAACAAACTACCAATTTTTAAAAATTCGATATCTTTTGAACGGGTCATCAAAAAAATCTGAAAATTTACCACGAAGGAGTTTTCGAAGGGTACTAAAAACTGTAAACAAATTGGGAAAATCTAAAAAAAAAGTTTTTCAAAGTGTCCGATTTCACATGGAATGCCCCATATATAGTCTTAACGTTATGATGCAATCAAGCAAACCATATAAAACGGTTAAGTATCTGTTGCAATATATGAATGTGTGTATGCAGTATAACTTATACAGGGTGGTCCAATAATTAGTATCTTTTTAAAACATGCAATTAAATGAACAATACTCAATAGTTTTGGAAACTTATGGCTTTATTTGAAAGAGCAAATATTCCCATTATTTATGGCAAACGGCTTCATTCATGCGGCTGCCTGGGTTAGCTCCGCAGTAGCTCATCCTCGGCACCCATTTTTCTAATGTTTCTGGTTCTATCTCACGAATGGATTGAACGATATTTGTCGAAAGGGCCTAAAACATTTCTGGATTTCTAATGTTGCATGAATCTTTAACGAGACCCCTCAAAAAAATTTCCAAAAGTTTTAATCGGCAGCTCTGAAGTGATCAATTGTCACCGCGAATATGGCTAAAAACACGATTTCCGAACTAAGTGCGCAAAATATCGATTGTTTGAAGGGCTATGGGACATATTGCGACACCCTTCTGAAAATAAATGTCATCCAAGTTGATATATTCTATTACGGCCAACAAAAAGTCGGTAGTCATGGCTCTGTAACGCTCATCTTTGACGAAAATGGGGTTTTCAGCTGTATTTTTGAAAATATTGCGTAATGATGCTTATACTCAAATCTGTTGCTTCCCATAGATGAATTGAATTCTTTACAATACCGTCCGAGTTTTCCGATCCCAAGATGTAGCAATTTGTTTGTTAACATAACCTCATTTGAGTGCCTTATTTCGGTTAAAAACTTTTTTTCGAAAAACGTGCAGTTTGGCAGCGCAGTACTGCGCTACAGCGCGATACAGCGGAGCAAGCTGAGAACGCATCAATGAAGACGTTTGCCATAAAAAACGGGAATGTTAGCTCTTTCAAATAAAGCCATAACATTCCAAAAAAAGTTGAGTATTGATCATTTTATAGCATTTTTAAAAAGATACTTGTTATTGGACCACCCCTTACAATATAAATCTCTATATGCGGATGTACTATGACTACATGCAACCAACTGATGAAACATGGTGGCATAGAAAAGGCCTGAATGTATAAAACTCGGAAATCATCCATATTATTTTTTGACAAATTGGTCGTTTAGAGAACATGAACATGAAGCGCAAATTGACAAATAAACTTGATATTCTTTAGACGGTGTTGAGAGTGTGTCTATGGGTTTTATACGAGCATTAAGGGGTGCACTCATAAGGGTAAGATTTTCTAAAAACTTTAAAAATGGAGAACAATTTATAAAAACAAAAAATGCAATTAAAAATTATATTTTCTCTAAAACATATGTAAATTTTAAGAAAACCGATTTTCTGAAATTTATATATTGAAGATCTCCCTTGTCACTTGTCACGCTAAGATCGTTTATATTATTTTTGAAGTTATTTGACAAAATAAACTTTTTTAAAGTATACTTTTAGGCAGATACAGAAAATCATATATTTTACATTAAAAAGCTCTATACTTTTTTTAATTTTTTTGAATTAAAAAGAAAATTGTTTTCATATACCACTGACCCGAATAACTTTAGACAATTTTAGAAACATTTCTACAAATGTCAAAATTGATACGTAATAAAAATTATTACTTTAATCCTAAAAGTATGCACTCTTTTTTACACAAAACATCGAAAATAGTTTTATTCAGTCTCAAGTGGTAAAAATTATATTAAGTTCAGTTTTTAAATATGTTAAAATAATTTATGCTCAATTTCAAATTTGCGAAAAAAAATACACAAATAAATCTCCTCCATTAATTTTTCATATACACTACAATAGTATAAAAAATCTGTTACCATTTTATTGTACTTTAAAAAGGAAATAGAAATATTATATTTGTAAATTTTTCAACAATAACAGCAGAAAGGAATGTCTACTAGACAAAAAATAAAATAAAAAAAATTGTGATGACAAAATATGCTGTTGTACGTACGAGAACTACATACTTATAGTCAAATAAATAGTACGTTTATTATATTAAGTACGTTATACTAAAATTGACTGAGATTTTTGTATTTGTTTATATTTATGTTATTGTGTTGTTTTTTGAAATGTTCATGTGCTCAGAATATTATCTAATGGCTATCAAATACGTATTTTACAATATTCCAGGCATGTTTATGTTTCATATTTATTTATTATTAAAATTGAAATAAATTTGATTGTCTCTTTATACTATCTACTTACAATAAGTAATGGAGAGTACACATAACTCCATTATTCCGTGTGTAACATATCATGATTTGGTATGTGACATTTTTGGGGTTTTTTTTTTTATTGCATAAAATGAAACCTCTGTAGGTCATCCGTCTGCCCACTAAACCGTTTAGCGATATCTTGAATGGTTTAGAAATTAGCAAAAGTAGCTATGTGAAATCCTTATGTAAATGTTCCAATAAAAAGTGGTATGTGTATTTTAAAACCAGTTTTTGTTAAGAAAACTTTTGCAAATATAAATATTTTTGCTTAAAATTTTTAACATAAGGGTTTTAGGCATGCTTACATACCATACTAAAAAATGAAGTATGAGATCACATTTTAAGGGGAAGCTCTAAACAGTTTTTTTTTTTTGCAGATATTAATCACATACATTAGTCTTTTTATACACAGGAAATCCATTCTAAAAACTAATTATGGGGTTGCAAAAAAATCGCAAAATTAATAAAATATGAGAAAAATCGCGATTTTTACCATTTAATCGCCAACAATTTTATCCAAATTTGTACTTAATATATCGTTATGAGTAGAGTTTTTCTTTTCCCGGACTTTTTCATTTCCCGGGAAAGCGGGATTCATTTTTAAATTTCCCGGGATCCCGGGAATTCCCGCAAAAACTAAAAATCCAAATTTTTTTGTCAAAAAAAATATAAAAAAAAAGCTTAATGAATGCGATTACACTATTTATAATGTTTATACACCATAAAAATCTAATTTTGTACCTTTAAAACAAAACCAAAAATAAGTTTCGAGAAAAAAAGTACAATTTTTGTTACAAAAAAAAACGGCCCAAATATGTCGAAGTCTTTTAAAAGTATTTTTAAGGGAATATAATTGGTTCTCAACGCTTTGCCTCTAAAACACAATGAAACTGATTCAGAGGAATTTCTCAATTATGTCTCTGAAACTGAATGTAACTGTTTCAGAGAAATAAAATTATAAGAACATTTACCCCAAAAAATTATTAAAAAAATTTTGAAATTCTGGTTTCTAAAAGAAAACCCCGTTAATTTCAGAATCATTCCTTACACAGATTTTATATCAATTTATCGATTTAAAAAGAATCATGTCCAGAGACACAAATATTTTCTATAGAAACAAATAATCATACTGCAAATTTTTCTAATGCAGGTTTCAGAAAGAAAATTTTTCAGCTTCTGAAAAAAAGTATTAGGTTTTGATAATTATATCCAATCGAAGATTTAGATATTGTGAAACTTTTTTTATTTCGTAAGTCTCAGATTTTATGATTTTTTTTAGTTAGAAGGTCTCTCTTGGAATACTTTTTAAGCCCTCTTGTTCTCTGCATACGTTTCTGCCATCAATTATCAAGAATTTAAATAAAATCTCTAAAATATCACATACAAAATAATCAATAAAAGTCGAAAAATCAACAATTTCAGAGAAATGAAAATTCCCGGGAATTCCCGCTCTATTTCCCGGGATTTCGGGATCGAAAATTTACGGGAATTCCCGGGAATTCCCGTGAAAAACTCTAGTTATGAGTCTAATCCGCATTTCCCATACCAAATAAATTTACATTTGTAAAAGCAGATTTTTTTAAATAAAAAACTGCAACAAAATGGGCAAAACTTTAACGATGATTTGCATGAAAACTGTTCCATTGATTCAAAAACGGACTTCACCATTGAAATAAGCATTCCCCAATTATATAGAAATGATGGTCAGTTCTCATGGCACAAATTTGAGTACCATTTTTTGAGTAAAGTTTTTTTCGATAAAAAAACAAAATTTATTGAAATAACGCAGGACTTGGATGCAGATTTGCACAAAATATGGCTTTAAAAAGTGTAATTACTATCACTTTAATGAATATTAAAATTTTTTGCACTATTAGCAAATTTTATAACTTAAGTTCTTTGAACCAAAACGGTCATGTGTATAAGAATGTCCTAAAATAAAGAAATTAATACCAAAAATGTTCTAACAAAATGTGTTGTGTGTAGTTTTTTATGTAATCCGTTAATATCTTCGTTTTAGCTAAAAAATCATTATTTTTTTTGTGGTACACATCTATAAAATATCTTTATGTATTTAAAAGACGCATGACTTTTATAAAATATGGCAAAATGACAAAATAAAACGGTTTTTTGCTCTCCTGAAAACTTCATTAAAAACACATTCCAAATTACGACGGAGCAGCGACGATATGGAAAATTTAGTCATGATATCATAATTCAGAAAAATTATGGAAAATCAGAAAAAATCTTAAAAAGTTCATAAAAACAAATTCAAAAAAAAAATCTAATATAAATATTAACTGAAGTTTTTATTTATTTCGGTTTGAGTCCATATTAATTATTTCTAAGAAATAATTATTGTTGTTGTACAATGAGAAAATCTGAAAAAATTAATTGACAACACAGGCTAAGTGGCAGTGACGTTCCGTCTAATGTGCGGAGGTGTTCTCTGAACACCTAGCGTTTTTCCCTCAAAGATGTCAGTTTTATATTTTTATATATGTTTTCAAAGGTTCAAAAATATTTCCGCACATATAATTCATCATGTACTCATAGCAGAAAATGTACACTTTCAGTTGGTATATCATTTTTTATTTTCCGTCGTTTCATAAAGAAGTTATGCCAAATTTTGTAAGCATTAATGCAATTGTTTCCAACAGTTAAGTGAATATGCGACAAAATTTAAAGAACAAACGATATTGTTGGGTTGTTCTTAACTTTGTTGCGCACACTCAACTAGTGTTAAATTACAACAAATACAACAAACAAAATATAATTTTTTAAAGGCATTTTTGTGCGGCAAATTAAGTAGCACATGTAACTTAAAGAGGTGATATCTTTTTACTGGAAAGAGCTATTGCTTTAATTTAAACGCCATATAATACTTTGGGATTTTATCTATGATTGTAAATACGGATACCACTTAATTTATAGATACAAGGTTCCAAATTATTGTATTGAAATTACACCTTTTCACATTTTTTTTATTGTTTTTAAACAAAAAAAAAATATTTTAATTTTTTTTTTGTAAATATTGAATAGCATGAAGGGAATATTTGTTAATACATATTTTCAATTAAAGCAAATAGGGTGTATTGCGTTTTACCATTTATTTTTGGCAAAAGAAATTATTTTTTGCCAACATTAATTGTAACGAAAAATTCGTTTTAAATTTTTTTTAAATACTGATTTAGGAATTCTTAAAGATACAAATATGTTTATTTAAAAACAAATTTACTGGTTAATTTTTTAAGTAAACTAATAAAGTTACTTACACAATTATTTTAGTGTCGATCTTAAGGTATCTACAGACGACGCAATATTATGCACAATATTTTTGACGTTTACCCACAAATGGCATATATAAAAATACTGTATAAAATATTGTACTGAAAAAAATACATGCAGATTGTGTATAATATTGAATCGTCTGTAGAGGCAATTAAATCACACAACTCTACAAATTCAGAAAAATTCACTTTTCCAGCAATAGCAATACATAAACTATATTTATTTTGAATTTCCAATTTTAAATCTGACGTCTAATTGTTTCTATCGCGTTTTTCAGAAAATCGCGTTTGAAAATGCAAAACCCCAAATTTAGTACTTTTTTTGATTCTACTATTACGTATTTTTACTCTCTCTTAATTCTAAATCTGCGATCAACTAATTTCTAGCACCTTCTTTTTTTTGTATTTTTTGTGTATTGAAAAAGCAAAATTTCTTGAAAAGGGCAATAAAAAAAGTTTGTTGTTGGGCCGACAAGATACTGCCCTGGATATGTGCATGTTCTTAAAAATATTTTTTTAAACCATAAGCATAAGGGTGGGTATAAGCTTAATTTTTGTAACTGTGCACCGAAAGTCATTTCTGGTTAATTTTATATTAATGGTGAACACCCTGATGAAAACATCACGGCACGTCCCTGCTAAGTGGAGATGTCGAAAGCTGTCGGAAGAAGCCACCCTTCCTTCGTCAGCACTCTTCGATTGTCACTGTAGGTGTGTAAGATTAAAATCAGCTATTTAAACATACGTTAAGGTCAAAAAGAGGACGAGAATTATATCACATTTCATCATTGTAAAAAAATTAGTCAATTTTTTTTTTTTTTTTTGAGTTTAAAATTTTTTTTATGAATTTATTTTTTTTTTTCAAGACGTGGATATAAGGTGAAACCAAATTGATATTAACGGTTTTCCAAATTATTTTTGAACTACTTGACCGCTTTACTGAGGCTGCTGAAGTTTGTCATGTATAGTCTTGAAAAACAATCCTGAGGCTATTGAAGCTTGGCATATATATTTTCCGTTCCCCTGGTCTGGTTGGTAATGAATTTCAGCGAAATCGGTTCAGTGCACTGCAGTGGTTCAAAAGTTTTGAGCAAAACCGTGAAATTCAGATTGGTTACACCTTAAATTCAAGTGTTAAAAAAAAACGTTAAACAAGTTTTAAAAACATTGGTAAGTTTAAAAAAACACTAGAAAAAAATGTTGCACTCAAAAAAATTACTAAATATTTTTTTCACAATAAAATTTTTCTAATCAGAATTATAAAATTTTTTCACGTTAGCAAATTTACTTTCACTTATAAATGGCATTGTGGAGGGTATTTATGAATTCAGCAAAGTCGAATTTAACTTTTGTACTTGTTTTTTATGCCGCAACTTTTGGTCTTTGACAACCCCCGGTGAAATTTAATGCTGAAAATTAATGTAGAACATTAATAGAACGTGAGCAATTTTTAAAGAGCTATTTTTAAAGAGCTATAAAAATATAAACACGCAATATATTACATTTTGAGTAGGTTTATTCTAGCTCGAGGTCATTATTTCCTTTACTAATTAAAACTATGATAATCTAGTAGAATTATTTTCAAGAAAATTATTTTTCTGTTTTAAATTTATTTATGTTGGTCATTTTTTGCAAGACTTAATCGACACGTGTTTAGGGATTTGTCAGATCCCATTGTCAAGATTATTTAGCAAAAATAAAAACCATATACACTCAAAAAAAAAAACTGTAATGTTAGCAAAAAAAGCTTGTAAACCTACAAGAAAATTTGTTGATTTTGAACCCACAATTTTTTTGCTAAAGTTAGCAAAAATGTTTTGCCAATAATTAGTTAACTAACTAACTATTTTTTAACTATTTTTTTTTTTTAACTTAGTTTATACACATCTGAGGACCCCATTGGGTTCGGACCCGATGGGTCCAGACCCCGATGGGCCTAGACCTAGTTGGGTTCCTTAAAAATCGTCATAGTTTTTGATCCAAAATTTGTGTCCGTTTCGCTCTACCTTGCTTAGTTTTTGAGATACGTGATTATAGGGGACCACTGGGGTCTTGAGAATTAAAAAACTCGATAACTTCAAAAATATTACTCGGAGAGCTTTTGAGTATTTTGCGATCTTGTTCTACGTGTTGAGGGCTACAAAAACGCTTTTGGACATTTTGTTGTGTCGGCAATATTTACCGAGATATGAGCATTTTAAAATTTTCGGGAATGCTAACTTTTTTGGATCCAAAGTTAGGGCCCATTAGGGTCCACACATGTGAAGAGGACCGGCGATGCTATGAAGATTCTAAGAACCAAAAATGGCCTCCATTTTGCTCTATCTGGTTTAGTTTCCGAGATAGCGCCATTTTAAGTATTCTGAAAATAAAAAAAAATTTACCATTTATTTTGCTAATATTAGCAAAAAATCTTGTAAAAATGTAGTCAACTCAATTTCAAATTTAGCAAAAGAAATTAGTTCAAAGTTTGTTTACAATTGCTAATGTGCTAAATGAAGTTTACAAGAATTTTTTGCTAACATGCTAATCTCAACTAAAAAGTTAGCTAACTAGCGTTAGCAAAAAAAAATTAGTAAATCTACTAATGTATTATTTTGAGTGTATAAGTAGCAAAGGGTTTTTAATGACAATCGATAATGATCAAACTAAAATATTAATACATATTCGACTCTACTCTCATTGGAAATTAGAAGACGAAAATTGTACCATCGTAGGAAGATCACGATCATCAACTAACCAACAAACCAAATATTAAAACAATACTACTATTTTTTAATTCTGTTTTTTTTTTTGAAAGATGAATTATTATAATATTGTTAAAATTTTATAACACAAAATTTGGTCAACAAGAATTGCCAGGGCTGCCACTCAATTGTAGAATTTTTTTTTTTTAAAGACAAAATCGGCTACAGTTGTTCAGCAAAAACTACTGTACCGATTTTGATGAATAATTTTTTGATTTGTAGATTTTTTTTTTTTTTTAATTTGGGTTTTTTGTTGAAATTACTATAAACTTAAAAATTTAAAAAAAAAATACTTTTCTTCTTTCATAAAAAACATAATTAGGTCAAAATTTCATGACTACGGTAAGAACTAGAGAATTTCATAATCTACAAATAAACAAAAATTCATCAAAATCGGTCCAGTACTATTAGCTGTACAACTGCAGCCGATGTTGTCCTTAAAAAAAAGCATTCTATAGGGTGTTTTTTTTAGAGGTTCACAACTTTGAATTGGTAATACTGCTTTATTTGACAACCGATCTAACTGCTGATAGTTGTGTTTTGTTAAGTATGGTTTGACATTTTATCACGCAAAGACTTACATAAGAGCAACGCTTCCAAATTGTATAAATTTTTTATCAAAAAATGCTTCTTTTCGTCGAACTTAAATTTTATTCAAAGATCCTATTAATTGGTTACCAATATCGTTTGATTTAACCCAATTGGATTATTTTCTGTGGGGCTATGTAAAGTAACTTGTCTTTTCCGATAAATTAGAGACAATTAAACACCTTTAAATAAACCTTCGACGAGTATTGGAGAAATTCGAAAAACGGCCTCAAATTCTGTGAAAATTGTGTGAAAATGGAGGTTCAGATTACTCCATGTACGAGCCATTTTTGATATCGATATGGCTCCAAATCATTTTTAAACATTAATGTCATAAAATTATCTATCCAATAAAGTCGGTTTGATTGATATTAAAAATATTTTTCCTTACTTTATTTTAATTTGAAGTTCGGTAACAGTAAAAAAAACACCCTATACAACACTAAAAAAAAGACATAACTAAAATTAAGGAAAAAATGTCTTTGAAAATTTATCATGAATTTTCCTTAAATTTAGTTAAATTTAACTAAAAAATCAGAAATTTTCTTAACTATGAGGAAAAAAATTTAGTTCATTTACTTATAATTAGTTCATAGTTTACTTTAAATGGAATTTTTTAATATTAGGAAAAAAATTCTTACTGCCAAAGAAATTTTTCACAAATCTAAGAAGCGTATCTTTATTTTTAAGACATATTTCTTTAAAAACAATTTAGATCAAGTTTATTTAAAATTTTCTAAAAAGAACATCATCGTATTTTTCTTCTTTGAATTGGGGAAGTGTAGTTTTTAGAATTTAGTTAATTACTTCTGAGAATTTAGTAAATAACTTCTTATAATTTAGTTAAAAATTCAAAATGGCGATGTCTCGAAAAGAAAGACTGCAAAGAAAAATATGGAATAGCCTAGCTCTGCATATCTGTCGGGGTCTCAAGACCCTAATTTTAGATCTAAAATTTGAAATTCCCGAGATTTTATATATGCACATTAGGGTGGGGCGATTTGAACATCTTAATGGGCGCTTCGCGTTTCTGATTCTTGGGATTGTACTGAGCAAAAAAGTCAACTAGACCATACGTCTACGGTGAAAATCGAGCCTCCCGATTTTGACTTGAAGTTTTTTCTCAGACTTTATTTTTTTGGAAAATTTGCAAATATTCTTGGGCTCATATTTCGTAAACTATTTAAAATTTTGACTTATTTTCAAAAGGAAAGTTGTAGCTATTGTCTCGGGCTACAATTTCTTTGAACATGTTATTTAGAAAAAACTTCGTTTTCATGGTCAAAAAGTCGAAAATGTAGAAAATTCACCACTTTTTGTAATATTTTTTTTATATTTTGGCCTATAACAGCCAAACTATTAAGATTTTCGATCCAATACTAAGACAAAAATTGTAGCCAAGACAATAGTTAAGAACTCTCTAGTACATCGCAAAAGCATTAGAATGCTCCTTAAGGCAGTTTTGGCCTTGTGAAAGTGCAAATTTTTTTGTGAAAATATTGATAAATTACCATTTTCAGTTGTTCATAGCGCAAAATCATAAAAATGTTCTATTTCTTATTTTTTCCACTTTTTTTATCCAAAAATATAATGTTTTTTCTATGTTTTGTTCAATATTTATTTTGAAAATTCATTTAAAGTACAAAGTAATTGTATTGGTAGAGACAAGGTATGAATCAAGAAGAATTCCAATTTAGTGTATTTTTCATTCAAAGATTGCCTTCCAAATCTTTTCGAGATTCCATACGAGGCGCTTTCTTTCGGCCTTCAGATACAGATGCCATATACCTTCACGGTTTTTGTCGATTGAGCGCTTAGCGAAGCTCAGTTAAATCGCATACGTTGTCGCGAATATACAATATTTTTTTGAGTGCCAATGTACGAATTTCTTTACAATCATTGTATAACATGCTCAACAAAACATTTTCACTGTGTTCGAAATAGGAATTATTCTGTATTACGGGATTTATGATGTTACGTAAGTTGTCTGGTAAATATTGCGTCCACTGGATGAATTTTCCAAGCAGAGCACTACCGTATACAGCCGAATTGTAGTATTTGACATTGAAATACATGGGAACATACACTTTCATGATGTACCTTGCCAAAATTTGTAAATTTTGTGATGGATTTTCTGTCGCAATATACACACGGAGCAATCTACTAGCTTTTGTTATCCATCTCGAATGTTCTACTGTTCCAGGTTTGATGTTTGCAAGATTAATTGAGCAACTACCATTTGAAACGGCTTGGGAAATTTGGTATAGATATTTAACGTCCGTAGAAAGTTGATTTTCAGCATCTGCACTCATTGGAGGAATGTGTTCAAATGGAATAAGTTGAAAATTTTCGATAACCTGAAAAATGTTTAGATTATTTAAATAAAAAAATTACAAAACTATATCGTATGCGAAGGCTTATGTTCTAGATTTGATGATGACGCTGATGATTCTGGCTGCATCTCCATCTCCACATTCTCTGTATTATAAGAATCCACTGGATTATCCATATTTTTTATATCTTAAATTTTTTTGTAGCACTGCACAGTTTATACACGAAACAATTATTTCTAAAACTTACATTCAAAAACTATAATAAGTAAAGACTAATTATGGGACCGTTCCTTTTGACGTTTATAGGTGGGGTTAGTTGTTTATATGGTATCTGGGAAAGCTGGATGTTTTGTTTACCTTTTATTTTTCGCTATGAACAACTGAAAATGGTAATTTATCAATATTTTCACAATAAATTTGCAGTTTCACAAGGCCAAAACTGCCTGAAGGAGCCTTCCAATGCTTTTGCGATGTTGACTATTGTCTTAGCTACAATTTTTGTCTTAGTATTGGATCGAAAATCTCAATGGTTTGGCTGTTATAGGCCAAAATATCAAAAAAAAAAATTACAAAAAGTGGTGAATTTTCTACATTTTCGACTTTTTGACCTTGAAACCGAAGTTTTTTCTAAGTAATATGTTCAGAGAAATTGTAGCCCGAGACAATAGCTACAACTTTACTTTTGAAAATAAGTCAAAATTTCAAATAGTTTACGAAATATGAGCCCAAGAAAATTTGCAAATTTTCCAAAAAAAATAAAGTCTGAGAAAAAACTTCAAGTCAAAATCGGGAGGCTCGGTTTTCACCGTAGACGTATGGTCTAGTTGACTTTTTTGCTCAGTACAATCTCAAGAATCAGAAACGCGATGCGCCCATTAAGATTTTTTTCCTTCCTTACTAATCGCCCCACCCTAATGCACATATCTCGGTAAATACTGCCAACACGAGATAATGTCTAACAGCATTTTTATATCTCTTGACTCGTAGAACACTTCTGCAGAATACCCGAAAGACCTCCGATAAATAGTTTTTGAGTTATCTAGATTTTAAGATTCTCAAAACCCTATCAGACCCCTTATTACCGTATCTCAAAAACTAAGCAAGATAGAGCGAAACGGACAAAAGTTTTGGATCAAAATCTATGGGGACCCTTGAAGGACCCAACGTGGTCTCGAACTAACAGGAGTCCGAACCCATGGGTTCAGGGTCTTGACCCAATCAAGTCCTAAAATGTGAATGAACTAAAGTGTAATATAATTTTTTCCATTTTCTAGGTAAAATTAGCTTAAAATTAAATAACTTTGTTTTCCTTATTTTTGGGAAAATTATGAACTAAACCCAAGAAAAAAAATCTTTGGAGCCAAATCATTCCCTCGTTTTCTCAAAATTTAGTTAATTTTCCCAGATTTTAGTTCACTTTTTTTTGAGTGAATTAAGTGTCAATTTCAGTTCAACAAATTTTGTGTTATAAAATTTTAAAAATATTACAATAAATTATTTTTCAAATAAAAAAAAACAATTTAAATTTATTTAAGAACCCTTTAAACCCCTTAAACGGTTGTCTTAGATAATAATTGTAAAAAGACAAAAATTACCGCTAAAAATTGGAGATAAAGGTTTAATATGTTCTAAGAAAAGAAACGACATTAAATTTCACTGAGGAAATATGAAAACATTTCTTATCGCAGAAATAGTTTAAATACAATATTTCAACTTTTTCACACAGTTTTTTCGAAAACGCGAATTGATCTAGAAAAACTGGAAGACACGAGTATATTATTTTCGGCCCTAGTTTCAGAATTTATCAGTTTGGTCCATGTGAACAAAAGTGTGCCGGACGGTGCTATAACAACATATTCATTTTCCTACGTATATGTGTAATTCATACATATTTAATTTAAAAATCGGATTAAAATCTAGTTTTCATATAAACAAGTAAATTCTCCGTATAAGTACAAGTACACACACATTTTTGTGTGTTTTTGTTTTGTTAGTGCCAAAAGAAATTTTGATTTAATTACAAATGTACGAGTTTTTTTTTTGTTACCATATACTAATTGAACAACATGGTAACATATCCTTGTTAAATTTTTTCTATTTGTACATGATACAGTGCTGGTCAATACAATTTTGACAAAAAAAATAAATGTTTTGTAAACATTTCAATTTAAAAGTGGTATTCTCTCAGAATTTGCGAGTTGTGTTTTCTGAGCAATGTTTCTTGCAAGGGAAGTATCTCAACCCTTATGAACCGATTTGCATGAAACGTAAAATGTGTATAAAAGAGACAATTCTAAGGTTGGGGTGTCTCGGCGTATCGGCCATATCGGGGATTTAGGGGTTCAAAACATGGGTCAAAAAATGGTGAAAAAATCGTTTTTTGGATTTTTCAGCCATTTCTAAGAAACTATATTATATTTACATATGAGAAGAAAGGTTTTTTTAATGCCTATCCAACGTTGGCATAACCTTGTAAAAGTTTGTCTTCGTTAAATACTTTTTTCATGAAAATGTGTAAATTTTGGGGGGTATTTATATGAAGACATAGACCTACGATGTCCATATTAATACGAAATAATCCTTATTAAATTTAAGTCGACACGTATTTTTTCTCTAGAGGATATTCTTATTAGTTCGGGAGTTATGGAAATTTTCCCGGAGGTCCACATTAATTCATAAGGGGACTGCGAAATTTTAAAACACTAATATGGCCGATAAGCCGAGACACCCCAACCTTAAAATCGTCTCTTTTATATATATTTTAAGTTTCAGGCAAATCGGTTCATAAGGGTTGAGATACTTCCCTTGTTGATTAGAAAGTTCTTAAGACAAATTAGTTTTAACCAATATAAAAAATATAATAATCATCATCGAAGTTCACATGTTCTTTATAAAAAAAAATATCAATATGGTCAATCACGATAAAAACTTTTTAATGTATATCCCACTGCGTTATTGATAAGGGTATTGATTTCAAAATATAAAATAACAATATCAAAATAACAATATTTACACTTGCAGAGGAAAGAGCAAACCTTGCAAAATTTGTCCAATATATTTTAACCGATACTGTTTGTATTTTGTTATTTATAAATCACATGTATAAACAAATAAAATAATTCATACTTGAATGCTTTGCCATACCGCAGGACATTACTTAAACACAAACACTCATGCAAACAAAAAAGTACACCTGATACTATGAAACCGAAAGAAAATAAATACATATCATGTACTCAAGTCAATTTTAAAAGGTCCGATATCTGGCAAAGGTCCAACCACTGGCAAGGACTTTTTATATAACATTATGTAGCATATGAGTGCAAAAGTTCATGAAGCTTCCTTGAAAAATTTGAGTAGAAATTTAGGGCAGGAAGAAAAAAAATATGTAGGTGTTTCATTTGGAAATCTTCACAACTACCCAAGGAAAAATTGACAACGGTTCTAAAAAAAAGCGTTCTGAAAGCACTGTAACAAAAAAAAAACATTCTCAAAACGCTATTTTCAAACGCTTTTCGAGCGTTTTTGAAAAGCGTTCTGAAAGCACTATAACAAAAAAAAAACAATCTTAAAACGTTTTTTTGGAACGCTTTGCGAGCGTAGTCGAAAAGCGTTTTAAGAGTTCTTTAGATTTTTTTTTTTAAATTTCTAAGTTCCGAAACTATTTTTGAATACAAATTTTTTTTCATTTTTTTTTTTTGTTTTTTAAATAAAAAAATCATCAAAAATGTTTTTAGAATTTTTTTAAAATTATTATAACCGAACTAAAACAAAAATTCTTTACTTTAAGTTTTTAATTCGCTTTGATGACTTTAAAAAAAGTTCTCAAAGCACTTTTTAACATCCCTTTTAAAACGCTTTAAACCTAGCGTAGATCGATGTTATCATTCTGATCATCTGAAGGAGCTTTGAAGTTGGTATACAGAACGCTCGTACAACCGTCCACAACGCTTGCATAACGCTTTTGCGATTGTATTTTTCTGACTGGGTACACTCAGTTATTAGTAATTAAAAAAAATACATTTAAAAGGCTAATTAATCACACTTTTTGATGACATGATGAAATGTGACATTACTTGTTTTTTTTTCAATTATGATGACATGTTTCATTATATTGAAGAAAATCTTCATCAATATGATGAAATTTGTCATCAAAATTAATGCCAGCAAGTGATAAAACGGTTTCATTAATATGATAAAGCATTTTTCTTTCAGTGCATAGATTATATATTATTTGTCTAATTTTGTGTACCTACACTCAAAAAAAAACCTTATAAAATTACAAGGAAAGTTTGTAATTTTTTTTTCCACCTCCTATTTGACAAGAGTTCCTTTGTTTGAGGCCTCGAGCTCAAATATATTTTATTTGCTTAATTTAACAATTAAAAGGTCGAAAAAAATAATTAATTAAATTTACAAGAAAAACTTAAAAATTACAAAAAAAAATGTAAATTTTAATTATTTGTTAAAAAATACGGAAAACTGTCAAATATTGGTCAAATGGGATTACGAGACTTTTTCTACTAATTTGACAAGTTTTTTTTTTTTTGAGTGTAGATCTGTTCTTAAAATCAATATTCGTTTTTACCAATTGGATGGGTCCAATTTTACTCATTATCATCTAAAAATCAAAAATTTCAAATTTGGTGGCAATCGGATAAGGAAAAAATGTGGCGAACATTTAAAAAAAATGGAAAAAAGTGATTTAAGGTAAAAATCATTTTTTTTTTCAGAATTTACAAATAATTTGTAGTTTAAGGATAGTTTTTCTAATGTTTAAAAATATTATTATTATTATTATCTTTCTAACCAGTCCAAAAGCACTGATATCGGAGGCAAATTCGCCAAGTTATATATACTTCCCCAGACCATTATACCGTAATTTTTTATATTAGAAAAATATTTGTTTGTCTATTTTTCAATTGTTGGGAAAATTATCATTCCATTTGGTGTAAAACATATCGTTAAACTATATTCAATTTGAGCTATCTAAAAAAACATAACTTTTCAGGAGAGCAAAAAAACCGTCGCATTCGCGTATTTTTTAACTTTTTGTCGGCCGATATTTTACAATATTAATTAATAATTACTACTAAATTTTACATGTGCTTTGTTTGTAAAAATTCGTATTATTCGCTGAGTTACAGCAGATAGCTCAACCTTTTTTATTTGAAATTAATCCACCTAAGCAGATAGCTCATTAAATATAGACTTTAAAGCTTTATAACTTTTTAACGGATTATGATAAAAATGTGAATTTGGTACCATATTTCTCAGTTTTTAAAGCCCTTCCATTACAGGTGTTAAAAAAAATACTTTTTAATTTTTTTTTTTAAATCATCGATTTTTTCGCGCATTCTCGCCATTATTTGAAACCTTTATGAAGCTTGCAAAAAATGTCATAACACTTGTGTTAGCTGTACAATCGAATGGGCAAATAAAATATGCAAAAAGTTTAACCGGTTTTGCTCCGCATCGAAATATGGGTCAAAAACCGCGATTTTAACCGCGGAAAGGAGTTGAAACTTTCCAAAAAAAAAAAAACTGCCATTATTTTTATTGATGGAAAAAGTGATAATAAAAAAAAATAAATTTAAAAGTTTACCGTAGTAAACTATACTGTAGATAGCTCAAATTTTTATTTATAAAAATACATGGTTTCACATAGCTCATGCTATTTTTGCAATAAAATAGCCTTAAAATAATTTTTTTGTTCTGAAATTAATACCATAGATGACACTTATGCTAGCGAACATTTTGCCATCAAAAACTTATTTTCGTCAACCGAGCAGATAGCTCAAATTGAATATAGTTCCACGATATGTTGAACAAAATTAAGGCCAATTGGACATTATAAATGGAAAGAACATTTTTTTTCTCATCCAAAAAAATTATCCCAGTTGGCAACGTCCTCGAGCCATCCTCAGTGCCTGCGCGGTGACATGTCAGAGTCCCTGCTGACATACACAATAGGCTGGGTTGTATTCCAACAAAGTGCTCAGATCAACTATTAATAGTGAAAAAAAGTTGGTACAAGTAAATACAAGCAATTTAAAACCAAAATGAACAAAATCGGTCCATGGCTTCCGTTCTCGCATCGCGGGTCAAAATTGCGTTTTTTGAAAAAATGGACATAATTAAAAAAAAATTAAATATTTAAAAAAAAATTATTAAAAAAAAAAAAAAATTTTGTATCGCATTAATTCAAAGATATTTAGAAAAATTTTGTTTGTTTTTTTCGGATATCGATAACCCACCCAAACGTGAGGCCAAAAAAACTCACATTTTTAACATGGAGCTCAAAACTACTTTTTCACTATTTTAAAAATTTAGTGAAACAAAATTTTTAAATATATTAGTTTATCTACTTGATATCATTGAATACATCTTAGGGATTGTAGAAAAAAATTCTTAGTTAAATTCCTTCGTCCAGTTGGTGTGTGGAGCGATTTGAATTTAGCGGATTTCCAGAACATGTGTTTTTATCGACATTTTTGACTAATTTGTAGTTGTTAGCAACATTTTACTTAAATTAACCAACTTTTTTTGTTCAAATGGTTGTTTTGGACCATAGTAACTCTGCTTTGAAATAATAGGCTTTTTGGACAACGTTAACCCTTGCCGGCACTTAAAAAAATTCCTCCCATGAAATTTTTGAAAATTCCCCACTCTAAAATCGTGTATGTGTTTAAATAATGAACAATTACAAATTTATACAAAGTTTTCTTGAAGGACATCTTTAAAGTAAGCGCACTTAAGCGGAAAGTGTTTAAAACTTAATAAAATAAAAAAATGGCATCAGAAATTTCATTACGTCTTCGTCGTTTTTACTGTGTAAAGCTAAAAGTGAAAAACATATTATTTAATATGTCAAAAAAGTCCATTTTGACTATGAGCAAAAAAAAACAGCTGTTTTTTGGGCGTTCGTTCAACAAGGTTTAAAGATGTCCTTCATGAAAACTTTGTATAAATTTGTAATTGTTCATTATTTAAACACATACACGATTTTAGAGTGGGGAATTTTCAAAAATTTCATTGGAGGAATTTTTTAACCCCGTGCCGGCAAGGGTTAACGTTGTCCAAAAAGCCTATTATTTCAAAGCAGAGTTACTATGGTCCAAAACAACAATTTGAACAAAAAAAGTTGGTTAATTTAAGTAAAATGTTGCTAACAACTACAAATTAGTCAAAAATGTCGATAAAAACACATGTTCTGGAAATCCGCTAAATTCAAATCGCTCCACACACCAACTGGACGAAGGAATTTAACTAAGAATTTTTTTCTACAATCCCTGAGATGAATTCAATGATATCAAGTGGATAAACTAATATATTTAAAAATTTTGTTTCACTAAATTTTTAAAATAGTGAAAAAGTAGTTTTGAGCTCCATGTTAAAAATGTGAGTTTTTTTTGGCCTCACGTTTGGGTGGGTTATCGATATCCGAAAAAAACAAACAAAATTTTTCTAAATATCTTTGAATTAATGCGATACAAAATTTTTTTTTTTTTTTTAATAATTTTTTTTTAAATATTTAATTTTTTTTTTAATTATGTCCATTTTTTCAAAAAACACAATTTTGACCCGCGATGCGAGAACGGAAGCCATGGACCGATTTTGTTCATTTTGGTTTTAAATTGCTTGTATTTACTTGTACCAACTTTTTTTCACTATTAATAGTTGATCTGAGCACTTTGTTGGAATACGACCCAGCAAGACATCTCTATGTACTGAGTTGAGGACAATTTCATATAAATTTTCAAAATGTCCTCACTCAAAGTCAGCAGTAGTCAGAGCATGCTGACCTTCTGGAACATGTCACCTAAGACTTCTTTGGGGAAATGTCTGACATAGGTCACATGAAAATACAAAAAAAAAATAAATCCTATAAGACCGACGAAGTAATACCCTATAATAAAAAATAATATATAATACCAGTGTTTTCCGGAAAATGGACC
This sequence comes from Pegoplata infirma, assembly GCA_963921195.1. Lineage (NCBI taxonomy): Eukaryota > Metazoa > Arthropoda > Insecta > Diptera > Anthomyiidae > Pegoplata > Pegoplata infirma. The sequence continues at coordinate 37,369 of CAWUER010000370.1, read as the reverse complement.
GATTGGATCTATCTTTTATTAGATCTTTAATAGTGTAGAAAACACACACTGACCAAATTTTTAGATTAGATTAGAAAAGGACCTACGCACTTGCGACCAATATGATCTTTAGTGCAACAAATTTTTGTGGAATTTTATTTAGTTGCCAATTGACCGATTTAACTGAATATCGGTCGAAATTTCCCAGGCAGAAATTACGACTCTTCTAAAAATATAATACCATTATAACACTGGATATACAAAAATACGACTTTAAAAATTTAATACCTTGAAAACAAAAAATTCAATACCATTACAATGTTGGATTTTAAAAGAACCAACGTTACATAAGAGTTTATAATAATTATCAGAAAAGGTTTACTATGGTAAACTTTTACAAAATTTCTGATTTTATTTTATTTTATTATTTCTTTATACCTTTTTTTAACAATAGAACATATTTTTTTTGTGTAAAAATGTCACTGCATTTTTTTAATTATAAAATATGCAAGGCGAATAAGGGTTCCGTAGTCGAAAAGTCGATTAATTGACTTTTTGTATAAAAAAAAACGAAATGGACTTTTAATGTCGACTTTTTAGTTTTTTCCCTTGTTGGCAGATGAAAAAAAATCTTCGTAAAAAAAAAATACCTAAAAGACTCAAATGACAGCAGAGTAACGAGTTTAATTACAACTTAAAATTGTGATTGAAATTGTCTTTCTTGTATTAGAAAGATACATAAAGTTATATATTTATGATCAGTGATCGATTCTAAGACATTCTAGCGATGTCCGTCCGCATGTCTGTAAGTCCGTCTGTAGTTAACCGATGCAGTCAAAAAAAAAAAAGAGCTAGGCTCCCAAAAATTTGTTTCTAGGCAGTTTAAGTTCGTAAATCAGCAAAATCAGACCAGGGGAAAAAGTTCCTCTTGAAGAATTTAACCAACCTCTGAAAAATACCATGTTTTTATATGATTTTTTGTGTTTTTGTTTAATAAATGCAACATTTTTATGCTACAAGAAGTTCAAAGTCCTGCACTTGGACCTAGAGTATTAGAAAATGTCGTTTTTTCAAATTTTCGAAAATTGACAGTCGAATTTTTAGAAAAGACAAATTTTTGTTGCGATTGTAGTAGCGCTTGTAGCTCAAAATTTTTTGTTTTTTTTAAGTTTTCAAATTTGAAAAATTTGAAACCGTAACGGTTATTTTGAATTTTCACGGTGTAGTGGGTCCTTTTAAAACGTCAAAAGGATTTTTATCTGTCAAAAAGGATAATGCCGTATGTGTCAAAAGTAAGTGACATTTCCTTCGAAAATTTGTATATGGGGTTGTATATGTATGTGTGGTATATAGCTGAATAAGCGGGATTTTCCAAATTTCCCAGGATTCCCAAAATTTTCCAAAATATATGGGGTATAAAAGGGATTTCAAGATGGTGATTCGGCCTATTTTGCTGATCATCACCTTCAAGTGTTTTTTAATCTGCTTCGCGCAAATTCGTTGAACCTCACAGAGTAAGTTGGAAATTTTAAAATTTTATTTTTTTTTATTGGGGAAAAAAAATCTTTTGAGATTTTTATTTTAATTATTTTTCTTTGATTTGTTGGAGAAAATAATACCAGAAAAATTCGTCTTATTTTCTAAAAAAATTTTATTCAATTGAATTCGTTTGATTGAATGATAATTTTTCCAAATGAAAATTTCTGGTTGATATTGGATTAAAAATAATTAATTTTTATTCTAGAAATTATGGGGTTTTTAATCAAAATTTTTGAATTAATTTTTTTTTTTAATAGAAATAAATTTTCCTGGAGAAATTCTATTAAAGATCTTCGATTTCATCCGAAATCAACTATTGAATTTTTCTTCTAAATTCTCTAAAAGGAAAATTAAAATTTTCATCCCTTAATCGAGAGATTTTTCTCACTACCTTGCTGTTAGCTATATAAAAGGTAAAACGATTGCACATACAAAACACACATCTACATATATCCTAATAAATTTATTTGTTACAGCACACATACGCATTTTTTTCGAGAGGACAGAGGGGGAGCTTTTGGCCAATAAAAGTCCCCAATTGCATCCTTATACTTTTTCTGGGAACGGGAAACCCTCAAAGACAAACCCGAACATCATTTTTGTCCTACCAGGATCTTCACCCAAAATCATCCAAGTCATCAGAATCACCATGAAAAAAATCATCTTTACAACAACAAAAATTAATAGTGAAAGTGTCCTAAAAATCTACTAAAAGTGTCAAAGAAAAACTAAAAGTGCCGGTGAAAATTTTTATTAAATTGGCTAAAAACTTCATATTGAAAAACCTATCTAAAATAGTTAAAAGTGCCAAAATCGAGTTTCCTAGAAAATTTTTTTTTATAAAAGACGGAAATTTCATTGTTTAATACAAACCAATTTGTCCATAGAAAAAGAAACAAGAACAAAGACATTATCAAATTTATTACAAAAAAAAAACAATATCACAAAATTTCTCAGTAGAAATATCAAAAATTCACATAAATTTCATTTTTTTTTCGACGCTCTTAATTAAATCCGTAAATTTTCCAAAATTCGTGAAATCTAAAAATAAAAAAAAATACATTTTTATTAGTTAAGTGATTAGTTAGTTAAATTCTATTTTTCACATATTTACTTACTTTTTTTCCTTTGTTATATCGCACATACTTACCTAAATGCAAAAATCAAAACCGCACTGAAACGCGTTTTTCCGGTATTATCGAGCGATTTTTATTAGTACAAAAGTACTAATTAAATTAAAAAAATTAATAAAATTAATTAAAAATTCGATTTTTATTGCTAAATATGTACTCGCGAATAGAAAAACTAAAGGAAAAAAATATGAATGTCAAAGTGTGCTAAATTTAGAGTCAAAAACATAACAAAAATAGTTAAAACGTCAAAAAAAATAGGAAAGTTCTAAAAAAATAATTTTTAATTTTGCTAATTTTTACCAGATGGCTCTGCGCGAAAAAAAAATATTTTTTTAACATAATTACGTAGTCCGTTAATTTTTTTTTACATTTAAAACATCAAATTTCATTACATTAAATATTTAAATCATCGAAATCCAACATCAGATCCAGCATGAAAGATCTTTCATCGTGGGACCAGTAAGATGTAAGTTTTTTTATTTAACATCTTTTTTTATATTTTTACATTGTTTTTTTTATATTCAAAATAAATATAGTTCATTTTTTTTTTCCTGTTAAAAAAAACACTTGTTAACAGTGTTATTTTCGTTGTATATATGCAAATATAAAGTTAACATTTTTAGCGTATGTTAAATTTATAAAGCTACTGTTAAAATTTTACTTAACAGTGAGTTAACAGTGTCTGTTAGGAAAAAGTGAAATACATTTATTTTGGCCATTAATTATTTTTTTTCGCGAATTAAAATGTTAACATGTTGTTAGAAATTTAAAATGATGAATTTTGATACCAAATACGTCGTATAAATTAATTTCCGTTTGCTTTAAATTTCGTAAAACGTTTTTAATTATTTAATATTATCGGCACCTAAATTCACGTGTTAAATAAATGTCTAAAAATATCTAAAAATAACATTACATTTGCCTTGTAATTTGATAGCGTGGTTGTGCATGCGTAATATCCGTAATTAATATTACGTATACGCTTCTAGTTCATTTATAACCAGAACAAATTCAAGACCCGTCGTGGTGTAGTGGGAGTGAGCCCGGCTCAGAAGTTGGAGGTCGTGGGTTCGAGCCCCGGTAATTTCGGTTAATTTTTTTTTTTTAATTTTTATTTTTTTTTGATGACGTGATTTTTTTTTATCGGGTTAGAACTTTTTACTTTATTTTTTTTTACTCGGTATCGGTTTTTGTTTTTGCCGCGTTTAGATTACCACGAAAATAAATGTCGCACTAATTTTGAATGAAATAATACATATAAATACTCAATTTGATACCATAAGTTTGTATTGGTAAATAACGTGTTTACACTGCACTTAAATTTTTTTTTATTGAAAATGCACATGAAAATATGAAATGATTTTTTTTATATATATTTTTTTATATTACCCTGATATCCGAACTGGATATGCCCTTTAAAATTCTTTTCAGCATTTTGATTTTTGCATAGGGTCGTGTGTGATTTTTATTTTAGTTAAATATTTTTTTTTGATTAATTAAAACTAGATTAGTTTTTTTATAATTTTTTTTAAATGAATTGTTACAGATGAGGAATTTAAATTTTAATTTTATAAAATTTTTATTAGGTTTAATATTCGATTTAAGCTGAACTTATTTTTTTTTTGTTAAATAAATCAATATGATTTGTGATTAAATTAAAAATTCTGTTTGATTTCAACATTTGGTAGAGGGCTTGTTGTGATGTTTTTAATGGGATCACAAAATAATTTTCTTTTTAGGTTTCGTGTTGTTTTTGTGATCATGGTTGGGCGGGCATATGTCATTTTCCATCTTGTGACAGTGTTGTTGTAATTTCTTTTTGTCAGTTTTTAGTAATTCTTTGACCGTTTTGTTCCCTAGCACGCAAAAATTAAAGTTTCGTGTGGCTAATTGGTACGGAAGCAGTGTAGCAACGAACCTCCCCTACGACGAGCAATAAGGCCGGTTAAAATGCGTGCACCCGCTACCTTCTGCCTCCACATAACATCTACCATAAAAATTAACCCGTTGTATGCTACATTAAATTTTTGGCTCCCAACGTGGGGACCGATTCTTTGATCGGTTAGGTGTTTAAAAGCACTTGATTTTGTCATTGAGTTAGGTTCCACAATCGTGGGGCCCGAGCAATAGTAATTCATTATTTTTTTCCATCTTTTGATTTTTTAATTCAAAATAAAATTGTTCGGTTCCCATACATATATTTTTTTTTTAATCCAGTTTTACAAAATTTTTCCGATTTTAGTTTTTTATTTTTTTTACATGTAAATTGCTATAATATTTTAGATCATGTTCATGATGGAACGCTTTTAGGCTATCATTTACAACGAAGTATTCTTAGCTTTTTATTCTTAAATTTGCTTCAGTTAAATTTTTGATTCTATTTTATTTCAGAAAGGATACAGATTTTGGACAGTTGAGCTAGAACGTTCCACTGTATAAAATAGTTGAATAAATTTAACATTTAACATTGAGGGTGGATTAAAATGATAGAGTATATAAAATTTTATCCCTCTCAGTGAACCTGTTCTTAGTTTAAATTTTTTTTTCGTTTTTTTCAGTCAAAGATTACTAAATTTTCTGTACAAAGATTTTATTTTTCACAACAAGTCTTGCCCATTTGTAAAGAAGTCAAACAGAGCATAATATATATTTTGTTTTTGAGTTAATATTTTTTTTTTAGAAAGTTTTTGAATATTTTTTAGAAATATTATTTTTTTATATATATACCTTTTTTTAAAATAATTTTTGATTTTGAAATTTCTTATATTAGGAAATAATTCCAATTTATTTTTTTTGCTCGTTTTTATAGCGAAAATAGCTTTACATTCATTTATATATATTTTTTTATATATATTTGAATTTAGAATTTTTTTTTATATTTGAATATTTTTTTTTATTAAAGAAAATTTTGCCTTCTGAATTTTGGCATAGTTTTTTTTTTTTTTGTTTCAAAAAAAGTTACATTAATTTTTTCTTTTTTTGGTTTCCAAAAAAAGTTTTCTTAGTTTTATTTTGTTTATCTAAAATGGATGAACATAATCAGTCCATTAGTGGAACAACCAGCAAGTTTCCAAACTGCAGCGCGTGCAGTGAAGCTATAACTTCAAAGACACACGGAATTAAAACCTGTTGTAGTCATTTGTTTCACAAAACTTGTTTAAACAAGTGTTTGAAATTGAGACCATTCTGTCCAGTTTGCAATGTTCGAATTGTAAATGACCCTCCAGCGGAAGGAGCTACAAGTATTGGAACTCGTTCCCAAAATAGGTCACAGAATCAACCACCACAGACAGAACAACTAAATATGTCTTTAGGAGCAGTAGGTGGCACAGATCCCGTGAATACCTCTGCTATAGACCCATCTAATGGTGACAATAATGTTATTGATAATTCAGTCGCAAATCCACCTGTAAATCAGCTGGAGTCGTTTAAGGAAATGATTACTGCCATGATGTTAGAGCAACAGGCTCAAATGTTTTCGACTTTGAGTAATCAACTTTCAAAATTAGTTGAAACTAAAATTGCCAGTTTATCTGGGCTCAATACCAACACTTCAGCTGTTGGTCAACAAAATGTTATTCCACGACAGCCCTCAGCTAATACAAGTCCATCAATGACTGGACAGCAAAATGTGATGGTATTTTCACAGCCAGACATTAGTGTTCCACCACCACCAGTACAGACTTTGCCAGCTGTTGAGAATCAAGCTTTTAGACAGTTTTTGGGTATTCAGCCCAATACTAACTCTTCTAACTCGTCTTCTCAGCTTCGTTCTGAAAATGAAAATTCACATCATTATTCCAATGCTGGTAATTATTATTCGTCTGATATAATTTTCCGTCCAGATAAAGTCTTACAGACCATTTCCAATTGGAAAATTAAATTTTCGGGAGATTATCGGGAGATGCCAGTAAACAGTTTTATACACAGAGTAGAAGCTCAGACGACACGGACTTTAAAAGGAAATTTTTCAGTTTTGTGTGACAGCGCTGATTTGTTGTTTGTACACAAAGCTAATGATTGGTTTTGGCGGTTTCATAAATCGAATCAAAATTTTACATGGCCACAACTATGTGCTGCTCTTCGTGAGGAGTATAAAGACCCTAGAACTGATGTTGACATTAATGAACTGATTCGGAACAGGAAACAACAACCAAACGAACCATTCGATACTTTTTATGAAGCAATTCTCTCGTTAACTGACCGATTAAGGAAACCGATGCTTCCAGATGTGTTGTTAGACACTTTGAGGCGTAACTTGTTACCAGACATACAGGACAGACTCTTAGAATTAGAAATTGATTCTGTAGCTACACTTAGAAATATTTGTAGACGTCGTGAGTTTTTCCAATCGGACATACGACGAAAATCAGCTTCTGGCGTAACGATAAATTTTTCCGGTAGGAAACGCATATCAGGACTAGAACCAGACTTTGAGGAAAATTCTGATGAAAGTTCTGTCGCTGATTTAGAGGAAATTGCTGAGCTAAATGTGGAGTGCTGGAATTGTCGAAAATCTGGCCACATTTACAAAAAGTGTTGGTCAAAGAGAACAGTTTTCTGTTATGGTTGTGGTACACCGGATGTGTACTTGCCTGATTGCAAGAAATGCAAGTCAAAAAACTTCAAAGGCAGTGCACAGAAGAGTGCACTGAGAACAACGATACCCAAACCAACAGAAACGGAAATTTAATTTCAATTTTAAAGCGTACTCCCGGACTTGACAAAACTTTTACCGGAAATGACAGAACTACAGAATTTGTCTCAAATTTAAATACAGTGGATCCGGTTATTTCTCAGAGTGAAACCGGAAGTGAAAACAATATTTCTGATTTTTCTAATTTACCACAACATTTTAAGCCTTTTCATGTGCGTCTTAAAGAATATAATGAAGCTCGCGATAGGATCTTCAACGAAACTCGTAAACCCTCTCGTTCTACTTTGCGAATACGAAATTTTTGGCAGAGAGTTAAGAATTTTAAAAAGAAATTTGTTTGTTCAGTGTTGGATAAACCTGGCGATGTTAGGCCATATGCTGAGGTTACTCTCTTTGGCAAAAATATCTTAGGCTTATTAGATACAGGTGCTTCGATCAGCTGCATTGGATCTGAGGCAGCTCAAAACTTTTTAACATCAGGTTTGCCATACCGGAAATGGAAATCTTCGGTCAGAACAGCAGACGGTAACAGCCAGAGTGTTGTAGGTTTTGTAGAGACGCGTATAATTTTTAAAGGGGTTGAAAAAACAATAACAATTTTTATAATTCCTAGCCTGGAAAGAAATCTCTTTCTTGGAGTTGATTTCTGGGATTTGTTTGATTTGTTACCATCGGGTTTGAGTCGTATTAATGATTCTTTAAATTCTTCTTTGAGTGTTAATGAAGTGTGTAACCAAATTCCGTTGACCTCAATACAAAAACAACGTTTACAGCAGGTCATAGGTTTGTTTCCATCATTTGTAAATGAAGGGTTGGGTAAAACAAGTATTTTATGTCACGTGATAGACACTGGCGACGCAAAGCCTATCAAACAGCGACATTACCCAGTTTCTCCTGCTATAGAGAAGCTAATCTATGATGAACTTGATCGTATGTTATACCTTGGGGTAATTGAAGAATCCAATAGCGCTTGGTTTTCACCAGTTGTCCTTCATCGTAAACCGGGGAAAAATAGATTGTGCCTTGATAGTAGGAAATTAAATTCTGTCACCATAGGTGATGCATACCCTTTGCCATTTATAGATGGTATACTCAGTAGGCTTCCAAAGGCTGAATTCATTACGAGCTTGGACCTAAAGGATGCTTTTTGGCAGATTCCGTTAGATCCAAAATCGAAAGAGAAAACAGCATTTACCGTTCCTGGGAGACCGTTATATCACTATAACGTTATGCCATTCGGGTTATGTAACGCCCCGCAAACGATGTCTCGTTTAATGGATAAAGTTATACCGCCGGCTCTCAAAACGGAAGTGTTTGTATATCTTGATGATCTTTTGATTATTTCGGAATCCTTCGAAAAGCATCTTGAGGTCTTAAGGTTAATTGCTCGGAGAATTAAAGACGCAGGGTTGACGATTAATGTCGAGAAAAGTCATTTTTGTGTTCCGGAAGTTAAATACTTAGGACATGTGGTTGGTAACGGGGTAATTCGCACGGATCCGGAGAAAGTGTCCGCCATAACTGACTTCCCAGTTCCGCGATCTGTTAAACAAATCAGAAGATTTTTGGGAATGACGGGTTGGTATAGGAAGTTTATTCGAAACTATGCTACTATTACTACTCCTATAACTGACTTGCTGAAAGGTAAAAAGAAATTTGTATGGACCGATGAAGCTCAGAAAGCTTTTGAGGTTTTAAAGTCCCATTTGAGCTCCACGCCTGTTCTACAAAGCGCTGATTTTTCGCAACCGTTTTACATACATTGCGATGCTAGTAGGACAGGTATAGGAAGTGTATTGGTGCAAAAAAATGCGGAGGGCGATGAGGTTCCTATTGCCTTTATGTCAAAGAAGCTCAACCAAGCCCAACGTAACTACTCTGTCACCGAACAGGAATGCTTAGCAGCTTTGTTAAGTATAAAAAAATTTAGAGCATACGTCGAGGGTCATGAGTTTACTGTTATCACTGACCATGCGTCGTTGAAGTGGCTCATGTCCCAGACTGACCTCAGTACGCGGTTAGCTCGATGGTCTTTAAAACTGCAGGGATACAAATTCAGCATTCAGCATAGGCGTGGTACACAGAACATAGTTCCGGATACTCTTTCTAGAGCTAACACGGAGGACTTGTCTGAATTAGGTGTCAATAGTCTGTCCGGTATAGATAATGACAGTGGGATTTTCGTAGACCTACAGTCTACACATTTTCAGTCGGACGAGTACAAACAACTTTTAGACAAAATTGGGGGAAATATAAATCAAATGCCTGACCTTAAAATAGTGGACGGTTACATTTACAGACGAACTGAACATGCTAAAGGTGAACAAGTTCACGATGATTTGGTCTGGAAGTTATGGGTACCTATACAAATGGTTCCGGAAATATTATCTAAAGCACATGATAGTACTTTATCTGCTCATGGGGGTATCAATAAAACTCTGGAGAGAATTCGTCGGTATTATTTTTGGCCAAACCTTGCAGTCGATGTTAAAAATTATATAAATAACTGCGAAATTTGTTCGTTCACGTTCAGGACACATAGGTATTTTTATTGTTCTTGATCATTTTTCTAAGTTTCCTTTCCTGAAACCTGTCAAAAAGTTAACTTCCGATGTTGTAGTTAAATATTTAGAACAAGATTTGTTTCACACATTTGGTGTCCCAGAGACCATTGTTTCTGACAATGGCTCTCAATTTAAGGCGAACCAATTTAACGACTTTTTGAAACGCTATGGAGTAAACCATGTTTACACTGCAGTTCACGCACCTCAGGCCAATGCGTCTGAGCGTGTTAACCGTTCGGTGTTGTCGGCTATAAAATCTTACGTTAAACCTGATCAGAAAAATTGGGATGAACTATTAAGTAACATTTCTTGTGCCCTACGGTCGGCAGTTCATTCAGCGATTGGTACGTCACCTTATTATTTAACATTCGGTCAGCACATGATTACGAATGGTGCTACATATTCGTTACTTCGTCAGTTAGAGATGCTTGAAGACCGTTCTGTCCGTTTTGATCGAAATGATTCATTGCAAATTATGGGAAAGCGAGCTGCAGAATTAATGCAAAAGCAGTTCGAACGCAACGAGCGATCGTATAACCTAAGATCCAAGGAAGTATCCTATGATGTAGGTCAAGAAGTTTTCCGACGTAATTTCAAACAAAGCAACTTTGAGCAAGGCTATAATGCGAAGCTTGGTAAAACTTTCGTCAAATCTCGTATTCGTAAAAAAATAGGAAATTGTTATTATGAACTAGAGGACCTAAACGGTAAACCTGTAGGTACTTACCATGCAAAGGATATTCGTCAGTAGGCAGAATATGCGTATGTATTTTTTTTTTGTATGAATTCTGTTGGTTTGCTACAAGCGGTATCAGATTTACTTTGCTTGTTAGCCCCCCAAATCTGATTTTGGCGGGGGGGTTTTGTAGTAGCGCTTGTAGCTCAAAATTTTTTGTTTTTTTTAAGTTTTCAAATTTGAAAAATTTGAAACCGTAACGGTTATTTTGAATTTTCACGGTGTAGTGGGTCCTTTTAAAACGTCAAAAGGATTTTTATCTGTCAAAAAGGATAATGCCGTATGTGTCAAAAGTAAGTGACATTTCCTTCGAAAATTTGTATATGGGGTTGTATATGTATGTGTGGTATATAGCTGAATAAGCGGGATTTTCCAAATTTCCCAGGATTCCCAAAATTTTCCAAAATATATGGGGTATAAAAGGGATTTCAAGATGGTGATTCGGCCTATTTTGCTGATCATCACCTTCAAGTGTTTTTTAATCTGCTTCGCGCAAATTCGTTGAACCTCACAGAGTAAGTTGGAAATTTTAAAATTTTATTTTTTTTTATTGGGGAAAAAAAATCTTTTGAGATTTTTATTTTAATTATTTTTCTTTGATTTGTTGGAGAAAATAATACCAGAAAAATTCGTCTTATTTTCTAAAAAAATTTTATTCAATTGAATTCGTTTGATTGAATGATAATTTTTCCAAATGAAAATTTCTGGTTGATATTGGATTAAAAATAATTAATTTTTATTCTAGAAATTATGGGGTTTTTAATCAAAATTTTTGAATTAATTTTTTTTTTTAATAGAAATAAATTTTCCTGGAGAAATTCTATTAAAGATCTTCGATTTCATCCGAAATCAACTATTGAATTTTTCTTCTAAATTCTCTAAAAGGAAAATTAAAATTTTCATCCCTTAATCGAGAGATTTTTCTCACTACCTTGCTGTTAGCTATATAAAAGGTAAAACGATTGCACATACAAAACACACATCTACATATATCCTAATAAATTTATTTGTTACAGCACACATACGCATTTTTTTCGAGAGGACAGAGGGGGAGCTTTTGGCCAATAAAAGTCCCCAATTGCATCCTTATACTTTTTCTGGGAACGGGAAACCCTCAAAGACAAACCCGAACATCATTTTTGTCCTACCAGGATCTTCACCCAAAATCATCCAAGTCATCAGAATCACCATGAAAAAAATCATCTTTACAACAACAAAAATTAATAGTGAAAGTGTCCTAAAAATCTACTAAAAGTGTCAAAGAAAAACTAAAAGTGCCGGTGAAAATTTTTATTAAATTGGCTAAAAACTTCATATTGAAAAACCTATCTAAAATAGTTAAAAGTGCCAAAATCGAGTTTCCTAGAAAATTTTTTTTTATAAAAGACGGAAATTTCATTGTTTAATACAAACCAATTTGTCCATAGAAAAAGAAACAAGAACAAAGACATTATCAAATTTATTACAAAAAAAAAACAATATCACAAAATTTCTCAGTAGAAATATCAAAAATTCACATAAATTTCATTTTTTTTTCGACGCTCTTAATTAAATCCGTAAATTTTCCAAAATTCGTGAAATCTAAAAATAAAAAAAAATACATTTTTATTAGTTAAGTGATTAGTTAGTTAAATTCTATTTTTCACATATTTACTTACTTTTTTTCCTTTGTTATATCGCACATACTTACCTAAATGCAAAAATCAAAACCGCACTGAAACGCGTTTTTCCGGTATTATCGAGCGATTTTTATTAGTACAAAAGTACTAATTAAATTAAAAAAATTAATAAAATTAATTAAAAATTCGATTTTTATTGCTAAATATGTACTCGCGAATAGAAAAACTAAAGGAAAAAAATATGAATGTCAAAGTGTGCTAAATTTAGAGTCAAAAACATAACAAAAATAGTTAAAACGTCAAAAAAAATAGGAAAGTTCTAAAAAAATAATTTTTAATTTTGCTAATTTTTACCAGATGGCTCTGCGCGAAAAAAAAATATTTTTTTAACATAATTACGTAGTCCGTTAATTTTTTTTTACATTTAAAACATCAAATTTCATTACATTAAATATTTAAATCATCGAAATCCAACATCAGATCCAGCATGAAAGATCTTTCATCGTGGGACCAGTAAGATGTAAGTTTTTTTATTTAACATCTTTTTTTATATTTTTACATTGTTTTTTTTATATTCAAAATAAATATAGTTCATTTTTTTTTTCCTGTTAAAAAAAACACTTGTTAACAGTGTTATTTTCGTTGTATATATGCAAATATAAAGTTAACATTTTTAGCGTATGTTAAATTTATAAAGCTACTGTTAAAATTTTACTTAACAGTGAGTTAACAGTGTCTGTTAGGAAAAAGTGAAATACATTTATTTTGGCCATTAATTATTTTTTTTCGCGAATTAAAATGTTAACATGTTGTTAGAAATTTAAAATGATGAATTTTGATACCAAATACGTCGTATAAATTAATTTCCGTTTGCTTTAAATTTCGTAAAACGTTTTTAATTATTTAATATTATCGGCACCTAAATTCACGTGTTAAATAAATGTCTAAAAATATCTAAAAATAACATTACATTTGCCTTGTAATTTGATAGCGTGGTTGTGCATGCGTAATATCCGTAATTAATATTACGTATACGCTTCTAGTTCATTTATAACCAGAACAAATTCAAGACCCGTCGTGGTGTAGTGGGAGTGAGCCCGGCTCAGAAGTTGGAGGTCGTGGGTTCGAGCCCCGGTAATTTCGGTTAATTTTTTTTTTTTTAATTTTTATTTTTTTTTGATGACGTGATTTTTTTTTATCGGGTTAGAACTTTTTACTTTATTTTTTTTTACTCGGTATCGGTTTTTGTTTTTGCCGCGTTTAGATTACCACGAAAATAAATGTCGCACTAATTTTGAATGAAATAATACATATAAATACTCAATTTGATACCATAAGTTTGTATTGGTAAATAACGTGTTTACACTGCACTTAAATTTTTTTTTATTGAAAATGCACATGAAAATATGAAATGATTTTTTTTATATATATTTTTTTATATTACCCTGATATCCGAACTGGATATGCCCTTTAAAATTCTTTTCAGCATTTTGATTTTTGCATAGGGTCGTGTGTGATTTTTATTTTAGTTAAATATTTTTTTTTGATTAATTAAAACTAGATTAGTTTTTTTATAATTTTTTTTAAATGAATTGTTACAGATGAGGAATTTAAATTTTAATTTTATAAAATTTTTATTAGGTTTAATATTCGATTTAAGCTGAACTTATTTTTTTTTTGTTAAATAAATCAATATGATTTGTGATTAAATTAAAAATTCTGTTTGATTTCAACATTTGGTAGAGGGCTTGTTGTGATGTTTTTAATGGGATCACAAAATAATTTTCTTTTTAGGTTTCGTGTTGTTTTTGTGATCATGGTTGGGCGGGCATATGTCATTTTCCATCTTGTGACAGTGTTGTTGTAATTTCTTTTTGTCAGTTTTTAGTAATTCTTTGACCGTTTTGTTCCCTAGCACGCAAAAATTAAAGTTTCGTGTGGCTAATTGGTACGGAAGCAGTGTAGCAACGAACCTCCCCTACGACGAGCAATAAGGCCGGTTAAAATGCGTGCACCCGCTACCTTCTGCCTCCACATAACATCTACCATAAAAATTAACCCGTTGTATGCTACATTAAATTTTTGGCTCCCAACGTGGGGACCGATTCTTTGATCGGTTAGGTGTTTAAAAGCACTTGATTTTGTCATTGAGTTAGGTTCCACAATCGTGGGGCCCGAGCAATAGTAATTCATTATTTTTTTCCATCTTTTGATTTTTTAATTCAAAATAAAATTGTTCGGTTCCCATACATATATTTTTTTTTTAATCCAGTTTTACAAAATTTTTCCGATTTTAGTTTTTTATTTTTTTTACATGTAAATTGCTATAATATTTTAGATCATGTTCATGATGGAACGCTTTTAGGCTATCATTTACAACGAAGTATTCTTAGCTTTTTATTCTTAAATTTGCTTCAGTTAAATTTTTGATTCTATTTTATTTCAGAAAGGATACAGATTTTGGACAGTTGAGCTAGAACGTTCCACTGTATAAAATAGTTGAATAAATTTAACATTTAACATTGAGGGTGGATTAAAATGATAGAGTATATAAAATTTTATCCCTCTCAGTGAACCTGTTCTTAGTTTAAATTTTTTTTTCGTTTTTTTCAGTCAAAGATTACTAAATTTTCTGTACAAAGATTTTATTTTTCACAACAAGTCTTGCCCATTTGTAAAGAAGTCAAACAGAGCATAATATATATTTTGTTTTTGAGTTAATATTTTTTTTTTAGAAAGTTTTTGAATATTTTTTAGAAATATTATTTTTTTATATATATACCTTTTTTTAAAATAATTTTTGATTTTGAAATTTCTTATATTAGGAAATAATTCCAATTTATTTTTTTTGCTCGTTTTTATAGCGAAAATAGCTTTACATTCATTTATATATATTTTTTTATATATATTTGAATTTAGAATTTTTTTTTATATTTGAATATTTTTTTTTATTAAAGAAAATTTTGCCTTCTGAATTTTGGCATAGTTTTTTTTTTTTTTGTTTCAAAAAAAGTTACATTAATTTTTTCTTTTTTTGGTTTCCAAAAAAAGTTTTCTTAGTTTTATTTTGTTTATCTAAAATGGATGAACATAATCAGTCCATTAGTGGAACAACCAGCAAGTTTCCAAACTGCAGCGCGTGCAGTGAAGCTATAACTTCAAAGACACACGGAATTAAAACCTGTTGTAGTCATTTGTTTCACAAAACTTGTTTAAACAAGTGTTTGAAATTGAGACCATTCTGTCCAGTTTGCAATGTTCGAATTGTAAATGACCCTCCAGCGGAAGGAGCTACAAGTATTGGAACTCGTTCCCAAAATAGGTCACAGAATCAACCACCACAGACAGAACAACTAAATATGTCTTTAGGAGCAGTAGGTGGCACAGATCCCGTGAATACCTCTGCTATAGACCCATCTAATGGTGACAATAATGTTATTGATAATTCAGTCGCAAATCCACCTGTAAATCAGCTGGAGTCGTTTAAGGAAATGATTACTGCCATGATGTTAGAGCAACAGGCTCAAATGTTTTCGACTTTGAGTAATCAACTTTCAAAATTAGTTGAAACTAAAATTGCCAGTTTATCTGGGCTCAATACCAACACTTCAGCTGTTGGTCAACAAAATGTTATTCCACGACAGCCCTCAGCTAATACAAGTCCATCAATGACTGGACAGCAAAATGTGATGGTATTTTCACAGCCAGACATTAGTGTTCCACCACCACCAGTACAGACTTTGCCAGCTGTTGAGAATCAAGCTTTTAGACAGTTTTTGGGTATTCAGCCCAATACTAACTCTTCTAACTCGTCTTCTCAGCTTCGTTCTGAAAATGAAAATTCACATCATTATTCCAATGCTGGTAATTATTATTCGTCTGATATAATTTTCCGTCCAGATAAAGTCTTACAGACCATTTCCAATTGGAAAATTAAATTTTCGGGAGATTATCGGGAGATGCCAGTAAACAGTTTTATACACAGAGTAGAAGCTCAGACGACACGGACTTTAAAAGGAAATTTTTCAGTTTTGTGTGACAGCGCTGATTTGTTGTTTGTACACAAAGCTAATGATTGGTTTTGGCGGTTTCATAAATCGAATCAAAATTTTACATGGCCACAACTATGTGCTGCTCTTCGTGAGGAGTATAAAGACCCTAGAACTGATGTTGACATTAATTAACTGATTCGGAACAGGAAACAACAACCAAACGAACCATTCGATACTTTTTATGAAGCAATTCTCTCGTTAACTGACCGATTAAGGAAACCGATGCTTCCAGATGTGTTGTTAGACACTTTGAGGCGTAACTTGTTACCAGACATACAGGACAGACTCTTAGAATTAGAAATTGATTCTGTAGCTACACTTAGAAATATTTGTAGACGTCGTGAGTTTTTCCAATCGGACATACGACGAAAATCAGCTTCTGGCGTAACGATAAATTTTTCCGGTAGGAAACGCATATCAGGACTAGAACCAGACTTTGAGGAAAATTCTGATGAAAGTTCTGTCGCTGATTTAGAGGAAATTGCTGAGCTAAATGTGGAGTGCTGGAATTGTCGAAAATCTGGCCACATTTACAAAAAGTGTTGGTCAAAGAGAACAGTTTTCTG
Source organism: Pegoplata infirma (assembly GCA_963921195.1). Lineage (NCBI taxonomy): Eukaryota > Metazoa > Arthropoda > Insecta > Diptera > Anthomyiidae > Pegoplata > Pegoplata infirma. The sequence continues at coordinate 20,524 of CAWUER010000370.1, read as the reverse complement.
TTATGGTTGTGGTACACCGGATGTGTACTTGCCTGATTGCAAGAAATGCAAGTCAAAAAACTTCAAAGGCAGTGCACAGAAGAGTGCACTGAGAACAACGATACCCAAACCAACAGAAACGGAAATTTAATTTCAATTTTAAAGCGTACTCCCGGACTTGACAAAACTTTTACCGGAAATGACAGAACTACAGAATTTGTCTCAAATTTAAATACAGTGGATCCGGTTATTTCTCAGAGTGAAACCGGAAGTGAAAACAATATTTCTGATTTTTCTAATTTACCACAACATTTTAAGCCTTTTCATGTGCGTCTTAAAGAATATAATGAAGCTCGCGATAGGATCTTCAACGAAACTCGTAAACCCTCTCGTTCTACTTTGCGAATACGAAATTTTTGGCAGAGAGTTAAGAATTTTAAAAAGAAATTTGTTTGTTCAGTGTTGGATAAACCTGGCGATGTTAGGCCATATGCTGAGGTTACTCTCTTTGGCAAAAATATCTTAGGCTTATTAGATACAGGTGCTTCGATCAGCTGCATTGGATCTGAGGCAGCTCAAAACTTTTTAACATCAGGTTTGCCATACCGGAAATGGAAATCTTCGGTCAGAACAGCAGACGGTAACAGCCAGAGTGTTGTAGGTTTTGTAGAGACGCGTATAATTTTTAAAGGGGTTGAAAAAACAATAACAATTTTTATAATTCCTAGCCTGGAAAGAAATCTCTTTCTTGGAGTTGATTTCTGGGATTTGTTTGATTTGTTACCATCGGGTTTGAGTCGTATTAATGATTCTTTAAATTCTTCTTTGAGTGTTAATGAAGTGTGTAACCAAATTCCGTTGACCTCAATACAAAAACAACGTTTACAGCAGGTCATAGGTTTGTTTCCATCATTTGTAAATGAAGGGTTGGGTAAAACAAGTATTTTATGTCACGTGATAGACACTGGCGACGCAAAGCCTATCAAACAGCGACATTACCCAGTTTCTCCTGCTATAGAGAAGCTAATCTATGATGAACTTGATCGTATGTTATACCTTGGGGTAATTGAAGAATCCAATAGCGCTTGGTTTTCACCAGTTGTCCTTCATCGTAAACCGGGGAAAAATAGATTGTGCCTTGATAGTAGGAAATTAAATTCTGTCACCATAGGTGATGCATACCCTTTGCCATTTATAGATGGTATACTCAGTAGGCTTCCAAAGGCTGAATTCATTACGAGCTTGGACCAAAAGGATGCTTTTTGGCAGATTCCGTTAGATCCAAAATCGAAAGAGAAAACAGCATTTACCGTTCCTGGGAGACCGTTATATCACTATAACGTTATGCCATTCGGGTTATGTAACGCCCCGCAAACGATGTCTCGTTTAATGGATAAAGTTATACCGCCGGCTCTCAAAACGGAAGTGTTTGTATATCTTGATGATCTTTTGATTATTTCGGAATCCTTCGAAAAGCATCTTGAGGTCTTAAGGTTAATTGCTCGGAGAATTAAAGACGCAGGGTTGACGATTAATGTCGAGAAAAGTCATTTTTGTGTTCCGGAAGTTAAATACTTAGGACATGTGGTTGGTAACGGGGTAATTCGCACGGATCCGGAGAAAGTGTCCGCCATAACTGACTTCCCAGTTCCGCGATCTGTTAAACAAATCAGAAGATTTTTGGGAATGACGGGTTGGTATAGGAAGTTTATTCGAAACTATGCTACTATTACTACTCCTATAACTGACTTGCTGAAAGGTAAAAAGAAATTTGTATGGACCGATGAAGCTCAGAAAGCTTTTGAGGTTTTAAAGTCCCATTTGAGCTCCACGCCTGTTCTACAAAGCGCTGATTTTTCGCAACCGTTTTACATACATTGCGATGCTAGTAGGACCGGTATAGGAAGTGTATTGGTGCAAAAAAATGCGGAGGGCGATGAGGTTCCTATTGCCTTTATGTCAAAGAAGCTCAACCAAGCCCAACGTAACTACTCTGTCACCGAACAGGAATGCTTAGCAGCTTTGTTAAGTATAAAAAAATTTAGAGCATACGTCGAGGGTCATGAGTTTACTGTTATCACTGACCATGCGTCGTTGAAGTGGCTCATGTCCCAGACTGACCTCAGTACGCGGTTAGCTCGATGGTCTTTAAAACTGCAGGGATACAAATTCAGCATTCAGCATAGGCGTGGTACACAGAACATAGTTCCGGATACTCTTTCTAGAGCTAACACGGAGGACTTGTCTGAATTAGGTGTCAATAGTCTGTCCGGTATAGATAATGACAGTGGGATTTTCGTAGACCTACAGTCTACACATTTTCAGTCGGACGAGTACAAACAACTTTTAGACAAAATTGGGGGAAATATAAATCAAATGCCTGACCTTAAAATAGTGGACGGTTACATTTACAGACGAACTGAACATGCTAAAGGTGAACAAGTTCACGATGATTTGGTCTGGAAGTTATGGGTACCTATACAAATGGTTCCGGAAATATTATCTAAAGCACATGATAGTACTTTATCTGCTCATGGGGGTATCAATAAAACTCTGGAGAGAATTCGTCGGTATTATTTTTGGCCAAACCTTGCAGTCGATGTTAAAAATTATATAAATAACTGCGAAATTTGTTCGTTCACGTTCAGGACACATAGGTATTTTTATTGTTCTTGATCATTTTTCTAAGTTTCCTTTCCTGAAACCTGTCAAAAAGTTAACTTCCGATGTTGTAGTTAAATATTTAGAACAAGATTTGTTTCACACATTTGGTGTCCCAGAGACCATTGTTTCTGACAATGGCTCTCAATTTAAGGCGAACCAATTTAACGACTTTTTGAAACGCTATGGAGTAAACCATGTTTACACTGCAGTTCACGCACCTCAGGCCAATGCGTCTGAGCGTGTTAACCGTTCGGTGTTGTCGGCTATAAAATCTTACGTTAAACCTGATCAGAAAAATTGGGATGAACTATTAAGTAACATTTCTTGTGCCCTACGGTCGGCAGTTCATTCAGCGATTGGTACGTCACCTTATTATTTAACATTCGGTCAGCACATGATTACGAATGGTGCTACATATTCGTTACTTCGTCAGTTAGAGATGCTTGAAGACCGTTCTGTCCGTTTTGATCGAAATGATTCATTGCAAATTATGGGAAAGCGAGCTGCAGAATTAATGCAAAAGCAGTTCGAACGCAACGAGCGATCGTATAACCTAAGATCCAAGGAAGTATCCTATGATGTAGGTCAAGAAGTTTTCCGACGTAATTTCAAACAAAGCAACTTTGAGCAAGGCTATAATGCGAAGCTTGGTAAAACTTTCGTCAAATCTCGTATTCGTAAAAAAATAGGAAATTGTTATTATGAACTAGAGGACCTAAACGGTAAACCTGTAGGTACTTACCATGCAAAGGATATTCGTCAGTAGGCAGAATATGCGTATGTATTTTTTTTTTGTATGAATTCTGTTGGTTTGCTACAAGCGGTATCAGATTTACTTTGCTTGTTAGCCCCCCAAATCTGATTTTGGCGGGGGGGTTTTGTAGTAGCGCTTGTAGCTCAAAATTTTTTGTTTTTTTTAAGTTTTCAAATTTGAAAAATTTGAAACCGTAACGGTTATTTTGAATTTTCACGGTGTAGTGGGTCCTTTTAAAACGTCAAAAGGATTTTTATCTGTCAAAAAGGATAATGCCGTATGTGTCAAAAGTAAGTGACATTTCCTTCGAAAATTTGTATATGGGGTTGTATATGTATGTGTGGTATATAGCTGAATAAGCGGGATTTTCCAAATTTCCCAGGATTCCCAAAATTTTCCAAAATATATGGGGTATAAAAGGGATTTCAAGATGGTGATTCGGCCTATTTTGCTGATCATCACCTTCAAGTGTTTTTTAATCTGCTTCGCGCAAATTCGTTGAACCTCACAGAGTAAGTTGGAAATTTTAAAATTTTATTTTTTTTTATTGGGGAAAAAAAATCTTTTGAGATTTTTATTTTAATTATTTTTCTTTGATTTGTTGGAGAAAATAATACCAGAAAAATTCGTCTTATTTTCTAAAAAAATTTTATTCAATTGAATTCGTTTGATTGAATGATAATTTTTCCAAATGAAAATTTCTGGTTGATATTGGATTAAAAATAATTAATTTTTATTCTAGAAATTATGGGGTTTTTAATCAAAATTTTTGAATTAATTTTTTTTTTTAATAGAAATAAATTTTCCTGGAGAAATTCTATTAAAGATCTTCGATTTCATCCGAAATCAACTATTGAATTTTTCTTCTAAATTCTCTAAAAGGAAAATTAAAATTTTCATCCCTTAATCGAGAGATTTTTCTCACTACCTTGCTGTTAGCTATATAAAAGGTAAAACGATTGCACATACAAAACACACATCTACATATATCCTAATAAATTTATTTGTTACAGCACACATACGCATTTTTTTCGAGAGGACAGAGGGGGAGCTTTTGGCCAATAAAAGTCCCCAATTGCATCCTTATACTTTTTCTGGGAACGGGAAACCCTCAAAGACAAACCCGAACATCATTTTTGTCCTACCAGGATCTTCACCCAAAATCATCCAAGTCATCAGAATCACCATGAAAAAAATCATCTTTACAACAACAAAAATTAATAGTGAAAGTGTCCTAAAAATCTACTAAAAGTGTCAAAGAAAAACTAAAAGTGCCGGTGAAAATTTTTATTAAATTGGCTAAAAACTTCATATTGAAAAACCTATCTAAAATAGTTAAAAGTGCCAAAATCGAGTTTCCTAGAAAATTTTTTTTTATAAAAGACGGAAATTTCATTGTTTAATACAAACCAATTTGTCCATAGAAAAAGAAACAAGAACAAAGACATTATCAAATTTATTACAAAAAAAAAACAATATCACAAAATTTCTCAGTAGAAATATCAAAAATTCACATAAATTTCATTTTTTTTTCGACGCTCTTAATTAAATCCGTAAATTTTCCAAAATTCGTGAAATCTAAAAATAAAAAAAATACATTTTATTAGTTAAGTGATTAGTTAGTTAAATTCTATTTTTCACATATTTACTTACTTTTTTTCCTTTGTTATATCGCACATACTTACCTAAATGCAAAAATCAAAACCGCACTGAAACGCGTTTTTCCGGTATTATCGAGCGATTTTTATTAGTACAAAAGTACTAATTAAATTAAAAAAATTAATAAAATTAATTAAAAATTCGATTTTTATTGCTAAATATGTACTCGCGAATAGAAAAACTAAAGGAAAAAAATATGAATGTCAAAGTGTGCTAAATTTAGAGTCAAAAACATAACAAAAATAGTTAAAACGTCAAAAAAAATAGGAAAGTTCTAAAAAAATAATTTTTAATTTTGCTAATTTTTACCAGATGGCTCTGCGCGAAAAAAAAATATTTTTTTAACATAATTACGTAGTCCGTTAATTTTTTTTTACATTTAAAACATCAAATTTCATTACATTAAATATTTAAATCATCGAAATCCAACATCAGATCCAGCATGAAAGATCTTTCATCGTGGGACCAGTAAGATGTAAGTTTTTTTATTTAACATCTTTTTTTATATTTTTACATTGTTTTTTTTATATTCAAAATAAATATAGTTCATTTTTTTTTTCCTGTTAAAAAAAACACTTGTTAACAGTGTTATTTTCGTTGTATATATGCAAATATAAAGTTAACATTTTTAGCGTATGTTAAATTTATAAAGCTACTGTTAAAATTTTACTTAACAGTGAGTTAACAGTGTCTGTTAGGAAAAAGTGAAATACATTTATTTTGGCCATTAATTATTTTTTTTCGCGAATTAAAATGTTAACATGTTGTTAGAAATTTAAAATGATGAATTTTGATACCAAATACGTCGTATAAATTAATTTCCGTTTGCTTTAAATTTCGTAAAACGTTTTTAATTATTTAATATTATCGGCACCTAAATTCACGTGTTAAATAAATGTCTAAAAATATCTAAAAATAACATTACATTTGCCTTGTAATTTGATAGCGTGGTTGTGCATGCGTAATATCCGTAATTAATATTACGTATACGCTTCTAGTTCATTTATAACCAGAACAAATTCAAGACCCGTCGTGGTGTAGTGGGAGTGAGCCCGGCTCAGAAGTTGGAGGTCGTGGGTTCGAGCCCCGGTAATTTCGGTTAATTTTTTTTTTTTTAATTTTTATTTTTTTTTGATGACGTGATTTTTTTTTATCGGGTTAGAACTTTTTACTTTATTTTTTTTTACTCGGTATCGGTTTTTGTTTTTGCCGCGTTTAGATTACCACGAAAATAAATGTCGCACTAATTTTGAATGAAATAATACATATAAATACTCAATTTGATACCATAAGTTTGTATTGGTAAATAACGTGTTTACACTGCACTTAAATTTTTTTTTATTGAAAATGCACATGAAAATATGAAATGATTTTTTTTATATATATTTTTTTATATTACCCTGATATCCGAACTGGATATGCCCTTTAAAATTCTTTTCAGCATTTTGATTTTTGCATAGGGTCGTGTGTGATTTTTATTTTAGTTAAATATTTTTTTTTGATTAATTAAAACTAGATTAGTTTTTTTATAATTTTTTTTAAATGAATTGTTACAGATGAGGAATTTAAATTTTAATTTTATAAAATTTTTATTAGGTTTAATATTCGATTTAAGCTGAACTTATTTTTTTTTGTTAAATAAATCAATATGATTTGTGATTAAATTAAAAATTCTGTTTGATTTCAACATTTGGTAGAGGGCTTGTTGTGATGTTTTTAATGGGATCACAAAATAATTTTCTTTTTAGGTTTCGTGTTGTTTTTGTGATCATGGTTGGGCGGGCATATGTCATTTTCCATCTTGTGACAGTGTTGTTGTAATTTCTTTTTGTCAGTTTTTAGTAATTCTTTGACCGTTTTGTTCCCTAGCACGCAAAAATTAAAGTTTCGTGTGGCTAATTGGTACGGAAGCAGTGTAGCAACGAACCTCCCCTACGACGAGCAATAAAGCCGGTTAAAATGCGTGCACCCGCTACCTTCTGCCTCCACATAACATCTACCATAAAAATTAACCCGTTGTATGCTACACGATATTAAAAAAAAAAATATTTTGAACAATTTCTATTTATTTAAAATTATTTTTATACACTGTATTTTCTAATATAAAAAACCCCAAATAGCGCCAAAAATATGTCGAAATAACGTTATCCAGTGTTGTCTTTGAACACCATCCTAAGGTCATAAACTCATTATTACAATGTAATTTTAATCCAGTAAATTTAATTTTTTGGTGTTGTGACGACGTCGGAAACAAAAGTCAGGCGATTGTTTTTTGGCGTTATCATTTCAATGTTATAGTAACACCATAAATTTTGTAAATAGGATCTCACTTTGGTGTTGGAATGCCCTCCGCCAACTCTATTCTGACGTTATTCCGATTGCATTTTTCTGCCTGGGTTCATTAAGTTCAAACATAAGTAACGTGTACTTTACACGTTTGACACCTACAAATACAATTTTAATTAAATATTTGCATTTTCATAAATTTTGAGGGAATTATGTACACTCCCGAGTAAAAATAAACATATATAACAATATATGATTTGATACAAACATAATATATCATATATAATTATACATCCCGTGGGATATTTTCTAAATTTTTTAAATGCAATCATATGCAGTTATATATAATTTAATCATGATTCGGATTAAAAGGTGTACGGTTGATATAATTATATAAAATTATATGAGGGTCAATACAAAATTTCTTTTTCTGTATAATTTAACATAAAATTATATATAGCTTATGCTGTTCCATATAAACCTATATATGTTTACAATTAACCAAAAATTTTCTAAGTTTTTTAGGCAAAGTATAAGAAACTTTTTAAAATGTTCCTAAACATTTCTTGTTAGGGTTATGTATATCACCTATCTGGTTCTAAGCGTACCCAAACATTTTTTTTGTTTTAGAAAATTAAATGTTTGGTGAATGTATCGTTGACCTGTGGTGTATCTCAACCCAAACCAAAAAACACCAGGATTTTATATGTTTTTATGCAATTAGATCTAGTTAGATCCACCAATATATGGCAATGTCTGGTCAAAACTCGGATGAAATCAGATTATATTTTATACAAGTTGATCTTTTTTAATGCAAAAACATCCATCATTATTCGGATCAAATTGCGTATAAATATATATTGTGTTACATATCATTATATATTGCACCATATACAAATTTTTACTCGGGCTTAAAAAACACCCTTGTCAAGTTACTAGAACAGGCGGGGATCCAGGGGGAGAATGGGATTTCTCCCCCCCCCCCCCCCCCCAAAATGATTTAAAAAAAAAAAGAAAGAAAGAAAGAAAGAAAGAAAGAAAAAAAAGAAGAAAGGGAAAAGGAAGGGAAAGGAACAAACATAGAAAGAAAATAGACAGGATGTAAAAAAATCCTAAGGATGGAAATTCAACGTGTGCGGATGATTTACAGCACAGAGCCTCTATAAAATGTTTCAGAATTAAAGAAATTGCGTATGAGTTACTTAAATGAGCATCAAGTCGTGGGAATTTTCGAATAACTATCCTTTCTATCATTTTCTAAGGAAAAAGTATTATCTCAAATATTTTTTATAACATTTCTACAGTACAAACGTTTCAGAATCTGAGTTCTTCAATGGGGAAATATATTTTTTATGGAAAATTGTTTAAGAATATGAGAATTTCTCTTTTTGAAAAATCTTTTAGAATTTACGAATTTTTTCTGTTGGAAGTTTATCAAAATCTTTGATTTTTTATCTGAACCTGAGATTTTTTTAGTACGAATAACTCTAAAAATCAGAATTTTTTCTGTTGAAAGATTCTGAGAATTTTTGTATACGAAATTATCTCTGAATATTTAAATTTTTCATTAAAAAAAAATGATTCAGAACCTTAGAAAACATTAGAAGGCACTATAACCGTAAAATTTTTTTAATGAAAATACTATAAAATTTAAAGTCTTATTTTTAGAAAAGTGTACACTCAGAAAATTATGTAAGTTACTACATGTTAGTTGTTTGTATAATTTACAGTAGTTAGTTGTTTTCAACTACAAAGTCAATTGTTTTTGTAGGAAAAATATCAAACAACTATTTCTGTTAGTTATTTTAAATCGTTTTTTTGAACAACTAACAAAAAAGTACTGTGATGTAGTAACAGTTGTTTAAAGAAGTTAATTTTACTTTTTTTATTTCTTAAAAATTTTCAAAGTTTTTTTTCCAAAAAAATAATATAAATTTTCGTTTTTTTATTTAAAAAAAAACTTAGAAAAAATTTGGTTTTCAGTTATTTTCCGAAAAATTTTTTGAAAAAAAAAAAAATATACACTCCAAAAATTATGTTAGTAAAATTAACTGAAAATGTCAGTTAAAATAACTACTTTGTTAGTTGTTTTGGGGTCAACTACTTTTTCAGTTAAATCAACTAACAATGTAAGTTATTTTAACTGACAAAAAACAACTGACTTATGTAGTAAAAACTACTCACATTTGTAGTCAAAACGACTAACATGTAGTAAAACTAAAATAATCAATTTAACATATTTTTTTTTTTTTAATTTTCAAAAAAAATTGAAGACCAAAATTATTTTTTTTAAAAAAGTTGTGAAAAATAAAAACACGAAATTTTATTTTTATTTTTTTGGAATTTTTTTTAAATTTTTCAAAAAAAAAATTGAGGACAATGTTTTTTTTTTAAAGTTGTGAAAAATAAAAAAATTAAAATTTATTTTTATTTTTTGGAAAAAAAAACTTTGAAAATTTTTGAGAGATAAAAAAAATAAAATTAACTACTTTAAATAACTGTTACTACATCACAGCACTTTTTTGTTAGTTGTTCAAAAAAACGACTTAAAATAACTAACAGAAATAGTTGTTTGATATTTTTCATACAAAAACAACTGATTTTGTAGTTGAAAACAACTAACTACTGTAAAATATACAAATAACTAACATGTAGTAACTTACATAATTTTCTGAGTGTATTGATTATTTTATTTTTACTACATTTTAGTTGTTTTGACTACAAATGTAAGTAGTTTTTACTACATAAGTCAGTTACTTTTTGTCAGTTAAAATAACTAACATTGTTAGTTGATTTAACTGAAAAAGTAGTTGACCCCAAAACAACTTACAAAGTAGTTATTTTAACTGACATTTTCAGTTGATTTTACTAACATAATTTTTTGAGTGTATTAACGTTTTTTCATAAAATGTTTTGGAAACTGATAATTTTCTTTTACAAAATATGTTTCAGGATCTAAGAATTTTTGAATACGAAAAAATTTTTAGAATCAGATAATAATTTTAAAATATGAGAATTATAAATCATCAGAATTTGGAATTTTTTTTTAGAAAGAGTGTCTCAGAATCTCAGATTATTTCTATAGAAAAAAGTTTAAAAACCTGAGACATTTTCAATAAGAAAATATTGAATCTGTGAGTTTTTCTGCAGAAAACACGATCTGAGAACTAAAAAACTTTTTTACATCAAAGGGTTTAAAATCCTAACATTTTTCTAAAGACAAATATCTCAGAAATGGATTATGTTTTTATATGAAAAATACTTTAGAATTTAAGAGTTTTTCTGATGTTAAAATGTCTTAACATTAAATTCTGTTCATTAAATTTTTTTTTTATGAATATTGGAGTTTTAGTATAATTTTTTATTTTTTAAATAAGAGAGCATTTCTATAAATTTGGCAATGAAGTCTAATATTTTTGAATTTTTTGAACTGCATACATTTGAAATTTTTGTTTTTTTCTTAGTTACTCAATATTCAAATTACCCCCCCCCCCCCATACATTTGAAATTTTTGTTTTTTTCTTAGTTACTCAATATTCAAATTACCCGAAATTTTTTGGTAGAAATAAAATTTAAAAATTTAAAAACCATTCCACTATTTTTTTATTTAAAATAAAAATATTCACTTATTTCGTATTGAAAAACAGTAAAACTATAGAAGAAATTTTTTACTACCGAAATTGAATGTAACAGAAAAATCAGTTTTAAGACAGTAAATTATTTTTTTTTTTAAACTACAGAAACAGTAGAAAACAAGAATTCCATAATAAAATTAATGATTTTCTTTTAAAATAACTTTACTGATTAATTTTTAAAATAACCTACAAACAGTTAATGACATAATTTTCTTAGTGAACTTTTAATTTAAGAATATGGGGTTTCCAACACATTTGCTTAAAAAAATGAGTACTTAACGAAATAATAAAAACGCTATGTATATATCCGTACTCTACGAACTTCAACCAACCCGAATTTTTATGTGAAAACCTCGGCATATTTTTTAAATGTCATTTCTCAAAAAGCCGTCAACCAAGTATTCACTATATTTATCACAAAACTGTGGTAAAACTTAGGAATGAATAAAATAAAAAAAAAATTAAAAATAAAGCTAACAAAAACAAACTCACACACACACACACACATATGCACCACGTAAATAAAATTAAATTAAAAAACTTTTTTATTTACCTTCATCACAATTATGTGGTTGCCACCTCAATATATGAAGTGTTAGAGGTTGGCTAACTTTGTTAATACAACTTTGTTATCACGTCTCATTATATGAGTGTGTGTGTGTGTGTAAGCGCACACACAAACAAGAACTGATGCAAAAAATATGTACTGGTATGCAAATAATTTACTAACAAATATTTACTAACATGGAATTGTGTATTATAATGTTAGGACAAAACAACACACACTCAAATGTATATCCTGATATAAATAAAAGTTTAGTAAATTAAATTTTAATATTATTCCATATACAATATTTTTTGTTTCCGCTTTAACTAAATTATTGTATCCTGGAAACAAGCATAAATATCCGGTAATATATTATTATAAATGTATGTATTTATTACTATTTGAAATGTAATGAAATCTCCTAATGCGGAAATCTATGTGCCGTGGTAATCGTAAGTTACATAAATACAATTATTTACACTCACAGAAATTATTTTCATTTATAATTTTCAATTGAATGTACTGTAGTTATTAAAAACTCCAACAAGCGGTTTTCTTGGGGATTTTTGAGTTTTATTTATATATTTTTTTTAGATTTTTCAATAGTTGGATTTACAATATAATTTAAAATTATGTTTATCTTTACAAATTAGAATTACATCGATCGCCGCGCAAATTATTTCATGTTAAAATTTTTTGCCAAATCGGACAAAATTAGCCCTTGGGGGGTTAAAGTTTTGCACCAAAAATTTTTTTCCCTATAAACCAAAAATTTTTTTTTTTAGATTTTTTATTTTTTTTTAATTATTATCTTAATTGATTAGCTTATGAAGAACTAAAAATTTCATTTTAGTGGAATGAACCCTTCCGCTTCAAAATGGACTTCAGAAAAAAAAAATAGTTTTGACTTGAAAGGATTTTTGCTGAGATGTTGCTTTTAATGATACAGATCCACAAAAAAAAAATATTATTCCTATCTGTGACTTCTTTATCGTGTACCCTTTTTCATATTTTATGTATTGTCACAAAAAAAAAATAACTTTTGTAGATTGCCTGGCAAATTAACCCCCAAAGGCACGGGTTAATTTTGTCCGATTTGGCTAAAAAATTAAACATACAGTTTTATGACAAAAACGAACCATAATTTACAAGGCGATCGACTAAATTCGAAAAAGTCATAATTCGTGCCACCCTGATGTATATCAAAAATCAAATCGCGTTATTAATCGACGTATCCAGGAATTTGAGAACGGGGGGGCACAATTCCCAAATTTTTTTCGTCATCGCCTATTAATATTTGTTTTTAACTACACCCATAACCAACCCCCTCCCCACACGATTTTCGTCTTGGAAAGTTAACATTTTTAATGAGGGTTTCTTAGTCAACCCTTCTTTCCAAATTGGTATGTGTTTAAACCAGACACCGGATTTTAAAAACCAAAAACACAAAATTTAAAGTTTTCATCAAAAATAAAAAAATTTATTGTGTTCCAAATAAAATATTTTTCTGTTATATTGTTTTGTATATTCATCGAAAGTTCAAAATATATTTTTCTTTCAAAAAACAGAAAAATATAAAAATACAAAAAAACGTTTTCCATAAAATTTAAAAAAGATATTTATCGTACAAAAAAAAAAAAAAAAAAACAAACCCAAAAAAAAACGTTTTTTTTTTGTATCAAAAAATAATAGGAAATACTTATGTAATTATGTTCATTTAAATAAAATTGTGATTCCTTCATATTTTTCTCAATTTTGGTACGATAAATTGGGGTACACTTAAAATATTATGTAAGTAAATTCAACAGAAAATACGTTTGAAACAAATGAAACTTTATTTAAAAAACGGACTACTTACATTTCATTTAAAACAAAAACATTTCTCAGTTATTTTTAAATGTTAATTAATAACTGTTGAAATCCGTAAAAATAACTTAAAAATCCGTAAAAAATGACTGACAAAATTTTACGGAAAAAACGGTTAAAATAACGGAAATTTACATTCATTTTTATTTATTTTTTTAGAAATAATTTTAAAAAACTTCGAACCTGAGCAGAATCGAACTCATAATTTCTGGCTGATAGCCCAGAACGCTACCCTCTGTGCCACAAGCTACTTATATTTTCAGCAACTAAATTTCATTTTCAAATTAAAAAAAAAAAAATCTAATTTTAGAAATTTTTTAACAACTGACAAATAACAAACGACAAATAAAATAATGTGGTTTGTTTTTTAAATAACTGAAAAAAACAAACGTTACGGAAAATTTTATTTAAAAGACAGTTATGTATTTGAATAAACGTTCAAAAAGTTGTTTGGAATATTTGTATGTGAAACAAACGAATTTTCTTTTAATATTAACAAAAACGAAAACTATTTGTTTGACTGTGAAACAGTAACTGTAAAACTTTTATGAGTGTAGCACACCATTGGACGTCCGTTTAATAAAGTAAAGAGTTTGTGATCTTGTAAAACCTTTTTGTCCAGGTAAACAATATGGTAAATGTGATAAAAGATGAATTGTAGAATGTTAGGGTATCAAAACCCTAGTAAGTCTCTATTTGGAACCACTTAGCTTCTGTAAGTTCTCCAAGTTCCTGAACATGTAAAGATGATGCTGTCCCTTAAATGATATTTTAGGGACAGAAGCATCTTTACATGGCAATTGAAATTTGGGCCAAGAAGGTGGTTCCGAGATCCAAATTATGGAAGAATCACTGTTATAAAGTAGAAGATCTTAATAGTCACTGCGGAATCAATTTTTTCACAAATAAAAAGCAAGGACTGTGGATAAGGGTTTAATTTTGTATGGCGTAACAATTAGTAGGTCGCGGAGAACGAATATTAAGGGTTAGTCGCTTCGACAGAAACCCCTTTAACGACCACTAGCAATACTTGTCCTAGTATTTTTATTCACATAAAATAAAGGGTAAATGTGCTAAAAATGAATAAGATGGCAATTAAAGTCTTGTTATCAGAAAGTCTCTAGAAAGGGCTTTAGGGATCCAAATTCCTGTTTAATTACTATTATTTAGTTGCAAATTATCATAATCATAACGATATCCAAATAGCTTTGGCCTGCGTTATCGTAAGATACCATATTTTAACTCTGTAAAAATATGTTGCATACATAACAAAATGCAAACCAATGTTGTTTAATGCATCCCTCATTTGTACTATGCCGCAAACATCAATTTTCATCGGAATTTTCTGGGCAGATTCCAATTTCTTGCTTCCATAGAAATTTATTTGAATTTTGAAAATAACAAAAATTCAAATAATAAAAAGAATTTGTAAATATTGAACAATCAAAAAAAAAAAACGTTTTATTTTTTGAACTTTTGATAAATATCTTTTTTGGAAAACGTTTTTTTTTTTGTTTGTTTTTTATTTCGATCATGATGAAAATTTTTAAATAAATAACTTTTTATTATTTTTTTCTGTTTGAATAATTTTAAGTTTTTTGAACTTCTACGATAAATATATTTGATAAAAACAAAAAATAAAAAGTTTTCCGGTGTCTGGTTTAAACATTTTTAAAAATTTTTGGAAATTACTTAAAAATATTTGGATTTGAATGCCGAGTGGCGGTTTTGAATTTCAATATGGCGGATACAATATGGCGCACAATTTTTTAAAAAAATTACAGATTTGCTTAAATTTCTTCATGCACAGGTTCTTGGAGTCGCTTAAGAAAATTTGCAGTTGGATTTTTAAAATTCAAAATGTCGGATCCAATATGGTGATATTTTTTTTCAAAAAATAACAGATTCACTCAAAACTCTTTACGCACCGGTTTGTTGGGTTGCTAAATTAGAATATGCCATTCGAAAATATAACTTCAGATTCCTATTTAGAGACCCCAAAAATCGGTAGATTTTTTAAAAATATTTGTCGCCTTGTTGGATCCGCTATTTTGAATTTTAAAATTCCAACTTCAGATTCTTCTTAAACGACCACAAAAACCTGTGTTTAAAGAGTTGATGAAGAAACCCTTATGTAAAAGAAACAATTCTAAGGTTGTGGTGTCTCGGCTCATTGACCACATCGGGGATTTTGGGGTTAAAAAAATGTGTAAAAAATGGCGAATTTTAGATTTTTCAGCCATCTCTTTCTAAGAAACTATATGATATTTCCATATGAGAATAATTTTTTTTTTTATGCCAATCCAACGGGGGCACAACATTGTAAACATTTTATTTGAAAATTGTTTTATAGAAATTAATTTTTATGATCGTGATGTATAATTTTTATTACTTTTTTATCCTACTTTACTGATTTTGCGGTATAAATGACTTTTTAGAAACGAAATTATTTCAAACTCTAGAGTTATTATAAAAAAAAATAAAATTTCTTCTATTAAAATCAAAATATTTAGAAACTTGTGAATTTTTTTGTACAATGCTTTTTTGGGTATGAAATTTTAAAAATGTTCAAATCGAAAAGGGGGGGGCACGTGCCCCCTGTGCCCACCCCCTGTATACGTCCATGGTCCCGCTACAGAAAAACATGTGTCCCGTAAATTCCTGAATAGGTTGTTTGGATAGCCCTATATGGAACTTAGAAAATTGCGTTTTTGGTTTTTCAATTTTTCAAAAACTGGGCTTAGGAGGCGTGGTCAAATATTGGAAAAATGGTCAAATTTGTGGCAAGTTGCCTTGATTAAATATTTATCACATTAAAACGGAATGCACCACAATCTCAAATATTTATATTCTTATATAGTTTTGTATGGGCTATCGAATAAATTTTTTTTCTTTGAAAAATTTTCCGAACCCGTTCTGAAATTTTCCATTTTTTAAAAAAGTCAATTTATCAAAAATCCGCCCACTTTTTTTTATTTTTTTTTTTTAAGTTTAGATGTTTGACCATCCACACAAAAAAAATCAGAAAAACATTTTTCGTTTTTTTCGAGAAAATCGCATTTGAATTTTAAATTTCATAACAATTTTGTAATTTGCTTGTATTAACGTTGCGAATGAGTAATATTCATGCAATTAATAATACTTATTCGCAACGTTAATACAAGGAAATATAAGCAAATTACAAAATTGTTATGAAATTTAAAATTCAAATGCGATTTTCTCGAAAAAAAAGGAAAAATGTTTTTCTGATTTTTTTTGTATGGATGGACAAACATCTAAACTTTAAAAAAAAATTAAAAAAAAGAAAAAAGTGGCCGAATTTTTGATAAATTGACTTTTTTTAAAAATGGAAAATTTCAGAACGCGTTCTGAAAATTTTTCAAAAAAAAAATTTTTAATCGATAGCCCATACAAAACTCTATAAGAATGTAAATTTTTAATATATGGTTTTAAATTGAGAAAAGTGTGAAAGAAAAATTTTAATTTTTCTAAAAATTTAAGACATCCTGGTTTGTTTCTTACTAGTTTCATATTATCCAGTTATAACAATCTTCAGAAAAACTTTTAATGTCAAATTTATTTAGTTAATAGTCAATAAAACTCTATATGTGAAAATTATTAACAGATCGCAGCCGACAAGGATTGAACTCATCATCATCTGTAATACTTTGCTATTAACTGCTTGTAACGTACAATCACTCTAGACCGATACGCCAAGTAGGCTGTTAAGCAAGTATCAACTAAATCTGATTTTTTCAATTCGAGAATAATGATTACTAAAAATAAAAGTTTGTTTACACATAATTACAATAACAACCCTTCTGTTAGAAAAAACAACAGCAACAACAACACTCGAATGACTGAAATTTAACATAATTACCTGTTGTTGTCCCGAGAAGTATGCTATTGCATATGAGCGATATCGGTATAAAAGTTATGAAAGAAAATGTAAGGACACCTCGAAAATGTTGGTACATTCAACATAACCTAACAATACAAAATGCTTTAATTCGGCTGCTGGTTGATACATGTTAACAGAATTAATCACCGAATGGTATTTAAACAAGTACAAAAAAAGATTTTGGGTGAAAAAATTTTTTTTTGGCGATTTTTTTTTTTTTTTTTAAATAAAAAAAAATTTTCAAATTTTTTTTTGTTTGAAATTAAAATTCGAGGTTTCAACGGGGTTTCGGGGTTAGTATGAATGTACTATAAAATTATTTTTAAATTTATTGTTATGTTTATTTGATTTTATGGAAAATGTTTTTCCCAGTCACAATGTAAATTAAAAAAAAATATTTTGTGGTCGTGGTTCTAGTATCTCAAGATTCTAAATATATTTTCGTAAAATAAACTTTCGTGTATTTTACAAAAGAAATATCTACGAAAGTTTCTTTTGTAACACAAGTCATGTTTTTTTTCAGTATATAAATTATACAATCGGAGAATTTTTCTACATAAAAATGCTTTTTTATGTGTATTTCTATAATTTAAATTCATAAATATTTATTTATTTTTTTAAATATTTAAGTAATTTTAGTCTCTGCTTTAACATATATAATAATGTCTCAATAGTATTTTGAACTATAATCAACAACTTACTCTAAACACATTTAGTACTAACCACACATACACAACTGCATACCCATTAGGTAGGAGCGATTTTTATTTTTTATATCCTACACCACTCTGTGGTACGTGTTATTTCGCCCAAAGCTATAATATCGCCAAAGCTGCGACCAAACCAATAGGTCTAAAAATGTCATTTCTCCCAAACAAAATTGGGATTCTTTGATTTTTTTGTAATAAAAGCTTAGGGATTACAAACTCCATTAATCGCGAAAAGCCCTGCTACAAAAGAAGCTGTATTTCACGGAGAGAAGAGCCTGGCCAAAGGCCGGTTACGCAGAAAAAAAATCACAAAAGTCGTAATTTCGACATTTCGCATAAAAAATATTTTAGATTTTTTGACAATTTGATAGAATTTTGATTTGAATTTGACATTAAAGCTTTTAAATGTTGTATTAAAAAAAATATTTGTGAGTTTTAAATTTAAAACTTTTAATATTTGTTATAGTGTTATTACATTTTTTGAATTCAACATTTTAATATTTGGGTAATATGACATTTTTGATAATTGAAATTAATGTAAAGAAAATTTTAAAATTACCCAAAAACATAACCCGGGTGAAAATGGCCATGCATGTTCATTAGACTGGGTCGACCATAAAGGAGAAAAAAAAAGTTCCCACTGTGCGGGCTTTATTTTAAAGCTTACCTCGAAAAAGTTCCATAGCCAAAATATTAGATTTTTAGGTCGCGATTTGGTACCGCCGAAATCGTTTTTTGTTCATAGCTTTGTCATTTGATGTCCGATCGTTGTAAAAAAAAATTTGTTAGAAAGTCCTCAGCGAGTACTAAATTTGACCCATATCTGGTTTTGACCTCTGAAGTCATCTTCGTGCTATAAGTGTTAGTTTCTCAGCTTTCTACCCCCTTAAATGATTTTTATTTTTCCATTAAATTATAGCACTAAGAAAATCATAAAATCCTTCCCTTGGAAGTATCCTGTTAAATTAATTAACAAAAAAGTTACATTTGATTTAAGATTTTCATATACAATATAAAGAAAATTAGAAAAAACACTTGTTATTATGCCTTTAAACTATATTTAATTTTTTTAGTTTGTATTTAAATACATACGAACAAGTGTTTTAAATCTTTTTCTATGGAAATTTAAAATTGAATGTAACTTTTTTGTTAATTAATTTAAGAGGGTACTTCTAAGGGAAGAATTTCATGAATTATTTAATGCTATAATTTAATGGAAAAATAAAGATCATTTAGGTGGGTAGAAAGCTGAGAAACTAACACTTATAACACGAAGATGACCTCAGAGGTCAAAACCAGATATGGGTCAAATTTAGTACTCGCTGAGGACTTTCAAACAAATTTTTTTTTACAACGATCGGACATCAAATGACAAAGCTATGAACAAAAAACGATTTCGGCGGTACCAAATCGCGACCTAAAAATCTAATATTTTGGCTATGGAACTTTTTCGAGGTAAGCTTTAAAATAAAGCCCGCACAGTGGGAACTTTTTTTTTCGACCCGGTCTAATGTTCATACATGTTCATACATGCTCATACATGAATCCATGTATGATAGTAATATGAACAATATATGGAAATGTATGTCATATATGGGAGCATATATGAACATACACAAGTAGTGTAATATTCCATATATGTAAATGTATGCAACTATGTGTGGATAGGTATATGTCATACCCCTTCATATATGCTATGCATCTGCATAGCATACATGTCTTAAAAACAATTTTTTTAAAGGTTGGGTTCGGCAGAACTTTGCAAAATTGGACGAAGTTCATGTATGTGTTCAGTCTGAAAAAGTCGTTCGGTTGGACAACAATGATCATACATCATCAATATTGGTTATAATTTTTGTATTCTATAGGCGAATATGAACGGCACTAACGTAAACAACCAAATTTAGAAGAAAATTCGAACACTCTGACGGTATTACTGTCAGAGCTGCGAAGGATTTCATCCCTTAAAAAGATTTGGTGTTCTGAATTAAACTTTAATGATTGCATTCCCCAATCACAATTTATCGAATGAATTTACATTTGATTTTAAAATTCGAATCATTCGACTTTGAAATTGAATGCGTAAGTTTTTATAAATTAGATTTTTAAGTCTCATGAATAATATAAGAATTCGCTTTAATGGTAAAAGTCGAATGCATTCCATGAAATATTGATATGTAAAGATAATTGTATTCAGTGACTATAAAAATCGAATGTATTTTATTTGTGAATTCATTCGAACAGTGGTTAATTCTTCGAAGCTTTGATTATCCTAAAGTATCGTAAAGTCCAAAGTATATTTTTAAAATATTCGTTAGTTTTAATTAAAAAATCAGTGTCATAAATTAGTACAAATTATTTTTATTTGAAAAAATTTCAATTAATAGACGTTTTATGGAAAAAAATACAAAAAAAAAATTTTACATACAAATTCATGTATGACAATGTATGATCATTAATGTACATGTATCCTCAAATTACGGATATGCACTTGTTTGGACATCCATATATGAAGGTTTCTAT
>CAWUER010000369.1:0-89580 GCA_963921195.1 Pegoplata infirma | reverse complement strand
CTGTTGTCATCGCACACGCAAAAAAAATCTGTGTCGGAGTGAGCAAAAATCTGGCATAATTTTACCAAAAATATGCTAAAACTACAACCGACGAAGTAGTTTTCGTAATTTAGCCAAAACACTTATGTAAAAAATTTTGAAGAAAATGCTAATGCTATTTAAGCAAAAACTTTGTAAAATATACCAAAAGAAATATGGTGAAATATACCAAAATTATTAGAAAAGGTGACTATAAATAATGCTAAAAATTACCACATTTATGCTAAAATAAATTTTTTATAAAATTTTTGTAAAAATTTGTATATTTGTTGAATTTAAAATTTTCACAGAAAAAATCCATATTAATATTATAAATGTTGTGTAGGATTTTATTTACCACCGACCAAATGACCCTCTTTTTGTACAATTTTCTCCAGTGACTGCTGCCTACGCTTTTTCTTGAAGTGAAGGATCCGCTATAGATTCACGAATTTATTTAAAAGCATCCTGTAAAAGTAGAAAATTATTACAAAACATAAATTTTAAATTTAAAAAACTAGTTAACCCCATTGGTCTCTTGGTATGGAGGAACACTTACTTTTTGTCATTCCATTTGTAACTCATCAAAACAGGTCTGGACTCCATTGGCTTTGCTATATAAATGAGGTTTTAGATTTTAATTTTATAGCTAAAGGCAGGACTTATTGTAGTGAAGGATTCGCCATGGCTTCAAAAATTTATTTAGCAGTACCCTGTAAAAAAAGAAAATTATTACCAAACACTAATTTTTAACTAAAAATCTATTAAACTTTATTGGTGTCTTCGGAATAGAGGTAAACTCACTTTATCATTCCATTTGAAATTCATCGAAACATACGTCTGGGACTCCATTGGTTTTGCTAAATTAATGGTGTTTTAAGTTATGACAGCAAAATTAACTTAAGCATTTTTTTATCTTAGGCCATGTTCACACTAAAAGAACTTACCATGGTAAGTTGAGATGATTTTGCAATTTTTCTTTATGCGAGTACAATTTGAGATGATTTTGTAAATCACTATGTGATTTTGTTCAAAGGAAAATCACATGGTGATTTTAAAATCACGCTAATCTGTATACAGTATTAATTTATTTATCTTTAAAAAAGCTATCAGCCTTACCATAGAAAAATAAAATATATATAAAATCATTGTAAAACTATAACGGTACTATCATTAGAAAAAGTAATCAAAAGTATATAAACAAACATTAAACCCCTTGGCACAGACTAATACAGACTCGACATAAGTGACAGGTGTCAAAAAAGTATTCTTTAACCATATGGTTAATATTTTCAAATTATTCTACGAATTAGGTTAGAAAGAGAAAACTGATATAACGCGCCATAAGAAAAATATCAGTTTTTTAGTTTTTTATATCAGTTTTTTTACGCTAACATGGTAACACTTTCTACGACTTAGGAGTGAGTGAAACAACAAAAACCGATCTGGCATCTATTTTTCTTATGGCGCATTATATCAGTTTTCTCTTTCTAACCTAATTCGTAGAATAATTTGAAAATATTAACCATATGGTTCAGAACTACTTTTTTGACACCTGTCACTTATGTCGAGTCTGTATTAGTCTGTGCCCTTGGCTTCAACAACCTGAAATAATAAACCAACCCAACAAACAAATAAATAAAAGGAAGATTTTCAATCGATTTTCATTGACGAAAATGGTTATTATTGCAAAAACTGTGTTCCTATTGTGGAAACTAACCCATTTGTCTAATACCGTGGCTTAAAGTTTTGTCTACGGGCATAAACATAACCACTTTTTGGAAGATATTTTCAAATTGTCTGCTGGGATTTCTTGTTTATTTTGTTGTTTGCTACACGCAAAAAAATATTTTGCCAAGCGCTTGGGAGGAACCACGTTAAACAATATTTTTTCGTATATTATGCAAAAACTTATAACATTTTACCAAGCGTTTGCTTGTTTTATCTTAAAGTTAGTAAAATTATGGAAGCTCATGGGAAATTTCTTGAAACGTTTGCAAAGTTAGGTATAATTATGCAAGCGCTTGGTAAAATATTATTAGTTCTCGCATAATATACGCAAAAATCTTGTTTAATGTGATTCCTCCCAAGCGCTTGGTAAAATATTTTTTTGCGTGTATTGTTTATAATTTTTTCTGTTTTGATTTTTTTATTTATTTAAATTTATATTTTTAAAATTTTGAATTTAATACGGTATTTACACCAACGAAAACAACTTGTTTTTGAATATTTTTTTGGTTTTTGGCAAAAACTACATAAATTTTCAATACAATTTAAAAACTGCGTTGCCAACTAAAACTGGACAAAAACTAGAATTTAGGTTGTGGTCTATGCTACTATTAATTCAGTGTGAATGTTTTTTTCAATTTTCTTTTGGTAAAAACGAATGTCAAAATAAAAATATTTGTTTTTTTGTGAAATTAATATTCAAATCTTTTAAAAAAGTAAATAAATGTGTAATTTAATTTTTTTAATAACGTGTGGCTATTGTAATTTTGTGTTTTTTAGTGAATTTAGAAAATAATTAATTTGATTTGACAAACAAAAACTCTTTTTAATCGGTGTAAACAGTTTGGTTTTCCAAAATGCTTTTTTGCCAAAAACAAGTTAGTTTTTGTTTGGTCTAAACATAGTATAAGAGGTGGACCATAGTGACATAGTAATCCATCGACCGTTTTGTAGATCTGGCATCACCAAAGATAATTGGAAAATTCTGGCAATGCCAAACTAAAGTTCAAACGCAAAGCAAAGAGAGACAAAAAACAATCTGCATTCTCACTGTAAAACTGGTATCTTCCATCTCGCTCACATTTCGATTTGTGATAAAATTTCGTAAACAATACCATATGGTTTTTGTTTACTACTTTTTCAAACGCCATTTGTTGGACTACTCTATGACTCTGAGGTGGACTACCTGGTATTATTGTGCCATGGGCCTTACTAGCTTGAATAAATAATACAAAATTTAATAAGACTTTCCAGTTTGTAGTAAAAAATAGTAAGAAATTTGGGTAATCGAAGAGACCTCAAATTTTGAATTTTTACTTTATTTGTCTTTTCGTAGTTTGTTTCAAAAACTTAAATATTTAAAGACTACACGCAAAAAAATATTTTCCAAGCGCTTGGGAGGAATCACCTTAAACCAATGGTGCCAAACACTTGTTAGAGATCAACGAAGACACACACACACAATATGAACGACAACGAAACTAACAACAGAGAGCGTAAACAACAAAAAAATTTCTCTTTTTGGGCACCGCTGCCTTAAACAATATTTTTTCGTATATTATGCAAAAACTTATAACATTTTACCAAGCGTTTGCTTGTTTTATCTTAAAGTTAGTAAAATTATGCAAGCTCATGGGAAATTTCTTGAAACGTTTGCAAAGTTAGGTATAATTATTCAAGCGCTTGGTAAAATATTATTAGTTCTCGCATAATATACGCAAAAATCTTGTTTAATGTGATTCCTCACAAGCGCTTAGTAAAATATTTTTTTGCATATATGCACACAGTAAAAAGTTTTGGGTTATATTTAAAACCTAGCGGAGCACATTTTAAACTACTTTGGAATAAAACTCAAAGTTAAATCCGAAATGGGTTATATGCTAAACCACATAGGGATTAAAAATTTGATTATCTTTATGTCATTTTTTTTAGTTTTATTTTGATGCCAAAAAATAATTAAATTTCTCTCTTGAAAAAATTATAAAAAATAAACGTCAACGTCATCAAAAAATTGTATTTCATCAAGTTTAAGATAAACACTTAACAAGGAATTGAAAACAGCTGTCATATTGAGTTAACAAAAAATGCTTATTCATTCAATGAAAGTGAGAAAAGAGGTTAGCAATGCACACAAAAGTAAAATCTTTATATTATCAAAATTTGTGATCCAGAAAGTGAAGATTTTACTCCGACCGAAATATAAATATCAAGTAAGTATTGACTACACGCAAAAAAAAACTTGTGTCGGAGTTTTACCAAAAATATGCTAAAACTACAACCGACGAAGTAGTTTTCGTAATTTAGCCAAAACACTTATGTAAAAAATTTTGAAGAAATTGCTAATGCTATTTAAGCAAAAACTTGGTAAAATATACCAAAAGAAATATGGTGAAATATACCAAAATTATTTGAAAAGCTGACTAAAAATAATGCTAAAAATTACCACATTTATGCTAAAATAAATTTTCAATAAATTTTTGTAAAAATTTGTATATTTGTTGAATTTAAAATTTTCACAGAATAAATCCATATTAATATAATAAATGTTGTGTAGGATTTAATTTACCACCGACCCTTTTTGTACAATTTTCTCGAGTGACTGCTGCCTACGCTTCTTCTTGAAGTAAAGGATTTGCTATAGCTTCACGAATTTATTTAAAAGCATCCTGTAAAAATAGAAAATTATTACAAAACATAAATTTTTAATTTAAAAAATTGGTTAACCCCATTGGTCTCTTGGTAAGGAGGAACACTTACTTTGTCATTCCATTTGTAACTCATCAAAACAGGTATGGACTCCCTTGGCTTTGGGTTTTTAGGTTTTAATTTTATAACTAAAGGCAGGATTGGTGTCCACGCTCTTTATTGTAGTAAAGGATTCTCCATAGCTTCAAAAATTTATTTAGCAGTACCCTGTAAAAATATAAAATTATTACCAAACACTAATTTTTAACTAAAAATCTATTAAACCTTATTGGTGTCTTCGGAATGCGGGTATACTCACTTTATCTTTCCATTTGTTATTCATCGAAACATACGTCTGGGACTCCATTGGTTTTTCTTATTGAATGGTGTTTTAAGTGATGAAAGCAAAATTAACTTTAAAGGTACCTATAGACGACGCAATATTATGTACAATATTCAATTATATTGATGGTGTGTGGGTAATATTGACGATTGTACAATGGTCAATCTTACCCACACACCATCAACACAGACTAATACAGACTCGACATAAGTGACAGGTGTCAAAAAAGTATTCTTTAACCATATGGTTAATATTTTCAAATTATTCTACGAATTAGGTTAGAAAGAGAAAACTGATATAACGCGCCATAAGAAAAATGGATGCCAGATCGGTTTTTGTTGTTTCACTCACTCCTAAGTCGTAGAAAGTGTTGCCATGTTAGCGTAAAACGGACTAAAAACCGCTGTGTTTTCTCCTAAAATCGCTTAGTTTTTCCCCATTTTTTCTTACAAAACTCTACTGTCGAGTCTGTATTTAGTCTGTGCCATCAATATAATTGAATATTGTACATAATATTGCGTCGTTTGTAGGTACCCAGGCAGAAAAATACGAACGGGAGAGCGCTGGCAAAGTACTTTTTATGGTCGCATGAGTGCTGGGAAAGCATCACAGTTTAGTACTCTCCCAGCGTCCAAAATGATAACCACGGTAAACGGTATGCCGTTGCTATTTTAAAGCGCTTTGAAAGCGCTTTAAAAACTAAAAATATGGTACTATTATAGCACTTTTAGAACGTATCTAAATTGCATAAGTCCATAAGACACAAATTTTCTGTGTGTTTATTTGAATAAAGAAATTTATTTAATTAGGATAAAAAATTTATTGACTAATTTATTAGAATAAAAAAAAATTCGACAAACTTTGAAATATTTTCCTGGAAAATTTTATTTTCCGTTTTCTTTGCGTTTTGGAATAAAAAATTTATTAAAAATGCTTTTAGGAAAAATTTTGGAAAAGTCCCGAAAAAAAAGTGGTGTATTGAACCGAAACGGGATGTGTTCCAAAGAGATAGGTCCAGTGACATTTCATATCCGAAGTTTAAGACACTTCCTCACGAAAGAAACAGGTGTTTTTATATAAAAGGTGTCAAGTTTTTAATATGTGGGTCATTATGTATAAGTGACATATCATAAGAACTATCAAGGACCGGCCACTAATCCTGCAGGGAAATAAAAAACATTCCAATTGTTATGAAAATTAATAAATTTTATTAAAAAATTTATATTTTGAACGGATTTAAATAGAAAAACATTGGCAAAGCGCTTGAAAAGCACTTTTTCGAATTCATACTACCTTCTACACAAAAAATTAAGTGCTTTGCCGAGCCTTTTTCTTTGGAACGGTTGGCAGTTTCTGCCTGGGTACCTTTACATTCTTTTATCTTACATTTATTTATCTTTTAGAAAACTAATTATTTATTTTTATTTATGTATTAATTTATTTTTATTTTATATATCAATTTCCTTTTTACGTTTTTATAATACAAAAAATAAACGAACAACGCACGCACACAAAAATACAAAATGAAAATGGCGGTCTGTATTTGTTTTGTTTTTTTGTTGTTTTCTTTCGATAAATTTTTGTGCAGGTAATTTGCGTTATTGAGCAAGCTACTTGGTTATTTTACATAAAAAATGAATTATGTTACTTTAACATCGACATGCATAATATTAGCAAAAATTTGGTAAAAATTTTTTTTTGGTATGAAAAAAGTTTTACCAAGTAGGATTGCTCAATCTTGCACAGATTTTTTTTTTGCGTGTACACACGTTTATCAATCATTTTAATTGATTTTTTGTTAACTTTACTTTTAGGCCAGCTGAATCTTGAAGAGATTCTTAGATCACGACGGTGCCTACCCCCTGGAATAATTTCTTTATACAGAAGCAGTATCAGTTTATTTTATGCAGAGTTGTGCTGAGTTTGGGTGACAAATCAACAGTCCTCTGGATGTTAACTTTATTCATGTATTTGGTCTGTATTTGTATTCAATACACAAAAATATTAAAAAACATAACCTTACATTTGTTTTATTTATTTTTGGAGAAATTTAAGTCCTGCCTTGTTCAAATAAACACCTGTTTAGGTGTAAAATTATTTCCATATTTTGGTTTTATTATAACACCCAAAAATAAATTCAAAATCCATTCTCTCACTCTCTTTTTATCTCTTTAAAAGTAAACTTTTTATGGAATAAATTAAATTATTTTTGACATTGTTATTTGTTATATATACACACCAGCTAGGAATTAAAATTAACCAAAAACTTTTTACTGTGCAAGAGTCAATTCTTTTTGACGTTTAAAGGTGGTGTTAGTTTTACAAATGGTATCTGGGAAAGCTGGAAATTTTGTTTACCTTTTATTTTTCGTTTAATTTTGCTGGTTGTTTTGATTTAATTATATTCATTTCTTTTTTTATTATGTATTTTTGGCTTAAGTTGAGTTTACTGGCATTGGTCGGATTGATCCCAAATTTTTACCAGATTTTTTTTCTTTTGATTACAAATCGAAAATATTTGAGTGATTTTTTGTCGGCGAGATCTGGTTCGCGAGTTATGCCGACTTGAAATTCAAATATTATAACTGGAAAAAGGCTTAATACACAAAAAAACTTTATTTAGCGAAGCCGCTTAACTAATTTATGGAGTTTATAACCCCAAAGCCCGGCCGAAGGCCGCTACACAGAAAAGCTTTTTTTACGAAAATTCTCAAAAACAAAAAAAAAAAACTAAATTTTTTTTTTCTTAAAAAATTTTTTTTTTTTTTCTCAAAAAAATTTTTTTTTTTTGGCGTTTTATGGGTTAATAATTTTTTTTTGCCAAAATGAAAGATATTTCAATTACCTTTCGAATGACAACAATATTTTTGAAATCGAACAATAAATAACGAAGATATAAGCAAAAAACGCCAAGTGGAGATAACTCGCTAAATACGTGTCGCCGACAATTTTTTTTTATTTTTTTTGAAATCATCGCTAAAAGGGCTATTTTAAATTTTATTTATTTTTTTTTTTGACCAATGCCAGTAAACTTAACTTGTTCCGAAAAATGTCTCAGAATCTGAGACTTTTTCCATAAGAAAAATGTCTCAGAATCTGAGACTTTTTCTGTAAGAAAAATTAGACTTTTTCTATAAGAAAAATGTCTCAGAATCTGAGACTTTTTCTATAAGAAAAACATCTCAGAATCTGAAACTTTTCTATAAAAAAATGTCTCAGAATCTGAGACTTTTTCTATAAGAAAAATGTCTTAGAATCTGAGACTTTTTCTGTATGGAAAATGTTTCAAAATCTGAGACTTTTTCTATAAGAAAAATGTCTCTGAAGCTATTGCTATTTTGTTTTTGCAACAATTGTTGCTGTTGTTGTTGGGCAACAGTGTTGTCAGGTTTTTAGGAGTTTTTCTGGGGGGGAAAACCCCTAAAAACCTGACAACACTGTTGGGTAATAAGAGCTGCCGAGTGTGGTTGTGGTGTCCAGATGGCGACTGAAATCCAGATTTTCGGCTAGCTGGCTGGAATCTGTTCGCCACAGTCACAGCCCATGGGGGTTTTTGATTCACGTTTGTTACTTACACAACTTTCAGCAGTTGAATGAGCATAACCAGAAGAAAACGTTGATTGCTGATGTTGAACGTAGGCCGGATGTTGATAATAAGGACGATAAAAATATGGATTACCGGAACTATGATAACTGGACCCAGGAAAATTTTAACTCTTTCTAAGATCTCAACGACGATTGTTGTTTTGTTTACCTTTAGACCTAAAATAAAATAAAAATCATTAGTTTACCATATCGCTCATTTACTTGTATAGTGTCATAACTCAAAATGTGTCGTTTTTGGGTAAACCATACAGAATTATTTGTTATATCCTGCTTTATATTGTGTCAAAAATTCGTATTAATATCTTCTAAACTCACCGTTTGAGAAGAGAACAAGAAATTTGCAATGTAAAAAAAGTTTCAATTGTAAACTTTAAACAGGTTTTCTGTAAAATCAAACATTTTGCGTTATGATACTATACAAGTAAATGAGCGATATACAGTGCCGGTCAAAAAAATAGCACCAATGACAAAATCTCTATTCAATCAAATAAAACAAAATATTATGTGCGTATTCTTTAAAGTAAATATGCAATACTCTAATATGCTATTTACATATACCCCGAAATCCACATAAATTTGGATTTCCAATCCAATTAAAATCTATACCGTTTACATATGCTTTTTTGACATTTAGCGGGATTTTGTTTGTGCTAACTCTGTATTTTCTTTTGATTTGTGTACAGGGTTGTTAGTTGGAGAATTACCCAATTTTATAAATATTTCTAAAAACAATGATTTTTCTTTGCCGGAGCCAATATTTTCAATCCGACTAGTATATGTTGGGAGCACAATATCAAAAAATGTGTTTTTATGTAGAGCTGCTTCTTTAAATGCAAGAAAATTAAAATTTTTTCCAAGTTTGGGGCCGCCACCATTGAGTGTTTTTCTTTGTTAGGAAGACCAAATTGATCAACTAAAATGTGCGTTTACCATTTGCAATGGTAAATTGTTAAACATTGTTTTTATTAATCTTTTAATAGTTTTAAAAAAATAAATTTTAATTGTTTTTTTACTTTATAAAAAACAACAACAGCTGATAAAAAATCGTGTGCAGCGTTGTAAAAAAAGCATTAGGGATGATTATTTTGGGAAAACCCATAGTTGTACAATTAAGTAGTAGAATTTTTTTGGATTTTAAATTGCGATTTTACGATTTTCCCAAAATCCAAGTTTTTTTTGTATGGGATTTGACATTTGAAATCCAAAAAAGTAATTGGATTTACTTGGATTTTCATTGAAATCCCATTTTTTCTGGATTTCGAGGTATATGTAAATGGCATATTATACTAAGTCTAAACCCCTTAAATGTTATTACTTTTTCCAAAAATTGTGGACGGATCTTTTTTAATGATCGATAATTAACTTTAGAGCTTGAAAAACTTTGTCACAAGCGACGCTTGTCACCATTAGTGGTTAGGTGTTTGTAAAGACAATGGAAGAACGACCCATTTACGGCAGCTCCAGAGCTAAAAAAGGACAGCAAATGACGAAAATGTTCGTCAAAGATTACAAAACAACAACATTAACGCTTCTAGATTCGGAAAAGTGCGCCTACACAGAAAAAAACGAATTGTTATATTGACCCCCATATTTGTGAATACAATTAAATTTTTCACTGAAAGTGCTCCTATACGGAAATTTGTAATATCAACTAACGTTTGTAAATATTAATTGTTGAAAAAACAATTGATAAATGAGTTTGTAATAGTTCTCCTAAATTATTATTTGTATTGACAAAGGTACAAAATCTTAAATTTTTTTTCAACAAAAAAATTCAACAAACACAAAACGTAATTTGCTGATCTAACAAAAGAAAGAAAAATAAATTTTGTTTTCAACAAAGAAATTCAACAAACACAAAACGTTATTTGTTGATCTAACAAAAGAAAAAAAAAATTTTTGTTTTCAACAAAGAAATTCAACAAACACAAACGTCATTTGTTGATATGGTAAATTAATTCAACAAACGAATTTGTGATATCAACCAACAGTATTAGTTGTATTGACAAATTAAAACATTTTTTATAGGAAAAAAAATTAAAAATAAATTGATTAAAAATCGATTTAAATGTAAGGGAATATTAATATTGAAATTAAACAAAAATATTTTGTTGGTCAATATTCTTTTTTATAACACTTAAGAATGTAGTTTACTTTTATTGTTTTACCGTTTTTGTCTTATGTTGAAAAAATTTTTTTTTCGTTTGTTCTTTATTTCTTTCTTTTTTATATACACATCACATGTTTTAGTTTCGTTTTAGACAAACATAGCAATCGGTAAAAACTTGGAAAGCAAATTCTGTAAAAAAAATTATTCCAAAAATATTAATAAAGGCAAAAACAAAACAATAGTTAACAAAACAAAAAGTTTATATAAAAAGATTAATTTGTTTTCGAAATACATATTTTTAATAATATTTTCTATGAAATAATTTCAATTGCTGCCTTGCTAGCTCAGATAAAACTAAATTCATAATCTTTTTTTTTTTTTAATTGCCTTCTTTTTCATTGTCTGCTTTTTTAAAAAGAAGTACAGCCACAAATAAAAAACAAACTACACGACGAGAGAGAGCATGTTGTCGTTTTAGTATGTTTGTGTTTTTGTTTTATACTTTACAAAAGCTACCAAATTCTTTATAGACAGCAATTGTTAAAAAAAAAATTACGATTTTGTTAGATTGACAAAGTTCTTTATATTTATTGATTTAAATTGTTGAAAATAAGACTTTTATTTGACAAAGTCGTTTATTGACATAAATAGTTGAAAAAAATCAGTTTTATTTACAAATTATTGAACATTAATAACAAACGGGTTATTTGAAAGTTAAAAAAATATTTTTTTTTGTCTTATTGACAAACTGCCACTAATGATTTGTTGAAATTTTCCTTTCATTTTGAAATAAAATTATTTGACGTAGTTTGTTGAAAACAAAATCGAATTTTTGTATTATTGACTAGCGGGATGCCGTTTTTACTAAATGTTTGGTTGATATCAGTATAAGACATTCACAATTGCTGTTTGTTGACTTGAATTTTATGATTTTATTTTCTGTATACTCTCACTTAAGCATGCTGCAAGTCCTTTGAAGTTTGCTAACAGTAACTCAGAATGACCAGCTTAAAAGTGGATCAATGATCTATGGGCAAATGAATCCATTGTTGTTTTATTTGCAGACATGGGATCACATACCTATGTCAGAAGACCCTAAAACGCGGAATTCAATCCAAAATTCGAAATAAAAATAACTTTAAATGGTGCTTATGGTGTGGGGGATATTTTCCTACTGTGGAGTGGGGTTCATATATTGGATCATGGCTCACATATTGGACTAGGACAACCGTGGATATACACTTAACGTTTATATCCTCCAGAAAGTAATGTTGCAATAAGTTTCTAAGCAAATGCCACTAATTTAGGTCTTTTAGCACGTCAATTACCCAAAGCATGACGGGAAATTGGCAAAAAATTGGGTCTGGACAATAAAGTAAACGTGATGGAATGGCCTGGTCAGTCCCCAGATCTAGACCAAATCGATAGTTGATGGACAGATATAGAGAAGGGAGTGTCTCGAATACAACCAACTTGTAATGAAGCTCTGTGGGTGGCTGTTCAGCAACTCTGGAACTGAATTTCGAATTAAAGATCCAAAAATCTCGCGAATTCGATACAAAAACGTTGTACGGAGGTAATTGTTAACAATGAGCACTCGACAATTTTTTTTTTTTAATATTTAAAGATATTACAACAATGCTGAATTCATAATCCATTCGTTTTTCAAATTTAAGAATTTAATTTTAATACAAAAAGTACTGTGGTGCTATTTTTTTGACTGAGTCTTTTTTAAGTTTTTTTAAAAACTCTAATATGCCATTTACATATACCTCGAAATCCAGAAAAAATGGAATTTCAATGAAAATCCAAGTAAATCCCATTACTTTTTTGGATTTTAAATGTCAAATCCCATACAAAAAAAAACTTGGATTTTGGGAAAATCGTAAAATCGCAATTCAAAATCCCAAAAAATTTCTACTACTTAATTGTACAACTATGGTTTTTCCAAAAATAATCATCCCTTATGCTTTTTGCAACGCTGCACACGATTTTTTTTTATCAGCTGTTGTTGTTTTTTATAAAGTAAAAAAACAATTAAAATTTATTTTTTTAAAACTATTAAAAGATTAATTAAAACAATGTTTAACAATGTTTCATTTACAATTTACCATTGCAAATGGTAAACGCACAATTTTGTTGACCAATTTGGTCTTCCTGGCAAAGAAAAACACTTAATGGTGGCGGCCCCAAACTTGGCAAACATTTTAATTTTCTTGCATTTAAAGAAGCAGCTCTACATTAAAACACATTTTTTGATATTGTGGTCCCAACATATACTAGTGGGATTGAAAATATTGGCCCCGGCAAAGAAAAATCATTGTTTTTAGAAATATTTATAAAATTGGGTAATTTTCCCACTAACAACCCTGTACATCAAAAGAAAATACAGAGTTGGTACAAACAAAATCCCGCTAAATATCAAAAAAGCATATGTAAACGGTAAAGATTTTAATTGGATTTGAAATCCAAATTTATATGGATTTCGGGGTATATGTAAATAGCATATTATAGGTATTTTATATTTGGTAATATTTTATTTAATTAGACAATTATTTTATATAAAAAGTTGTTTATTGATTCAATATCCAAAAATTAATAATCAAAATATTTTGAACATTTTACAAAATAATAAATTGATTAACAACAAAATTATTTATATAACTCAACAAGTAATTTAGGAACAAGTTCCTACATCTACTCCCCCATCAGCAGAACCGTTATGATTTATTACCAAATTATTAATACTAAATGTTACCTTTTTCTTTGGTGTCACTGTTAAATCTAAATACTCATTTTCAACGTCTCCATCATCAACAAACGCTGGTTTTAAACGATCAATAGAGACAGAAATTGCCGAACCACCCTTTTCAATTTTAAAACACTTATCATTCCTTTCTAGAACCCTATATGGTCCTTCAAACGGATGTTTTAAGCCAATTTTTTGAATAACTTTAAGAAAAACATATTTACAGTTCATTAATTTTGGAGGAATATAATTATGATTGTTACCATGATGTGATATGAAATTACGAGCATGTGAAAAATGTTCTCTTAATTTTTTAAGAAGGAACTCGGAGTTATTAAAGTCCGAATCATTAGACTGAACAACTAATTCATTAGGAATCCTCAATGTTTGCCCATAAACCATCTCAGCTGGAGAGCATTTAAGCTCTTCTTTAACTAAATTTCTTAAACCTAATAGTATTATAGGAAGTTGGTCTGACCAATGTACTGTGTCATTTGAAGTCATAATGGACGTTTTTAGTTGCCGGTGAAATCTTTCTAAAATCCCATTTGATTGGGGATGATAAGCAGACGTATGAATTTTTTGAATTCCAAGCATTTTAGATAATTCCGAAAACAAGTTCGAAGTAAATTGTGTACCTCTATCTACTGTTATCTTTAAAGGTATACCAAAACGCGGAATATAGTTGTGTAAAAAAGTTTTAATGATGGTATCAGCCGAAATATTTCGCAGCGGATAAGCCTCAGGCCATCTCGTCGTCCTATCTATCATTGTCAGTATATATCGATATCCTCTTGAAACAGGTAATGTACCAACAATATCCATATGTACATGTTCAAATCTACATTTTGGGACTGGAATTTCAGTACTCGGGGATTTTGTGTAAACGGTTATCTTAGATTTTTGACATTTAATACATTCCGAAACCCATAAATTAATATCTTTATTCATAAAAGGCCAAAAATATCTACTTTGAATAATTTTTCTTGAAGAACGGATACCAGGATGAGAAATCGAATGAATTTTATCAACAATCATTTGCCTCATGCACTTTGGAACATATGGTCTTGGATTGTTTTTAGTCATCTCACATAAAATTTTAAAATTGTAATTAGGAATTTGTATATCTTTAATATTATATTTTGCTCTAAATTCAGCATCTATTAAGCCACTTTCAATTTCCTTTTCCTGTTCCCTTTTTAAACAGTCAAAACTAATTTCATTTGTTGTCAAAGAGTCTATTTCTGGTAACCTTGATTACCAATCAGCAACTATATTATCCTTACCACTTATGTGTTTAATATCGTTAGTAAATTGTGCGATGTATTCCATTTGCCTAGTTTGTCGTGGAGATCTTTCTGTTTTAGAATCAAGAATAAATGTTAACGGCTTATGATCTGTAAAAATTGTGAAATTGTGCCCTTCCAAAAAGTATTTAAAGTGTTTTACAGAAAGATATATCCCAAGTAATTCTCTGTCGAAAGTAGAATACCGTTTTTCTGCGGAACTTAATTTTCTGGAGAAATATGCTAATGGTTCCCAATTTTCACCATTTAACTGTTGTAAGACAGACCCTACAGCAACGCCAGATGCATCTACTGCTAAAGAAGTTTTTAAATTTTGATTATAATGACTCAGTAATGTTCTGTCTGTAAATTTACGTTTAACTATATTAAATGCATCTTCAGCATTATCTGTCCAATCAATTTTATTAATCTTTTTCTGATTACCTACTGTTACGATATCATGTAATGGAATCAAATATTTGGCTAGCATCGGAATGCACCTGTGGTAATAATTAATCATTCTAAGAAATTTTTGAAGTTTTTTACCGTCAATGGCTTTTCAAATGAAAGAATTGCATCAATACGATCTTTTGATGGTTGAATTCCTTCGTTTGATATTTGATAGCTTAAAAAGTCTAAAGACTCTTGTCCGAAAACGCATTTTGAAGGTTTAATGTTCAAACCATATTTGTTCAACTGTTCAAAAACTAATTTCAGATGTTCTAAATGTTCTTCCTCACTCGAGCTGGCAATTAAAATATCGTCAATATATGTAAAAATAAAATCAAATCCAAAAAATACTTCGTTGATAAACCTTTGGAATGTTTGAGCACTGTTTCTCAATCCAAAAGGCATTCTAACAAACTCAAACATTCCAAAAGGTGTTGTAATTGCCGTTTTATGAACATCTTCTGGAGCAACTGGAATCTGGTGGTATGCTCTTACCAAATCTATTTTTGAAAAAATGATCTTTCCTTCCATATTTATATTAAAGTCCTGAATGTTGGGTAAAGGATATCTAGCAGGTACTGTTGCACAATTTAATCGACGATAATCACCACAAGGCCTCAAATAATTTGGATCCTTTTTTGGTACCAAATGCAATGGAGAAGCTACATGAGACGTTGAAGGTCGACAAACTCCAATTTTAACCAAACACTCAAATTCCTTTTTTGCTATTTTTAATTTCATAGGATCTAACCTCCTAGGTCTTGAAAAAGGTAAATTATCTTTAGTAACAATTCGATGTACAGTGTTATGGTCAACAGTTTTATTATAATCTGGCTCAGCAGTTATTTTCGGAAAACTATCTAACAATTTTGTGAATTTGTTTTCGGGAATTGAAACTTTAAGTGAAAATATATTACTATATCCTGATGAACCACATGCATTTAGTTTAGTAAGAGAATCATGCAGCTGTCTATTCTTCATATCGACTAGCAACCCAAAATGTTCCAAAAAATTTGCACCAATAATTGGTGTATTAATATCGGCTAAAATAAATGGAAAACTAAATTCTCTTCTCAGTCCAATATTAACTTCTAAAAGTTTATTACCAAATGTTTTTATATCTGAGCCGTTTGCTGCAGATAAAACTAAATCTGATTTACGCTTACAATCTCTGAATTTAGATACTGGTACAACAGATACACAGGCTCCTGTGTCAATTAAAAAATTTAATTTATTAGAACGGTCATAAATAAATAGGCGACGAGATGGCTTTGAAGATATCCTATCATCCTTCACCGCCATGATAGGATTTTTTAGTTTAAATTACTGGAATTGTTGTTATTTGATCCAAAATTGCATGGTGAAATGCACTTATGAGCATTAGCACCATATTTAAAATGATACCAACACTTTTCATATTTCCGATGTGACCTGATTCTCGAGTTTCTGCGAAAGTTGGAAACACTTCTATCTCTAGGTCTGGAAGATCTTAACTCTGCAACTTCTAAACAAAGTTGATCTAAATGTTGACATAATTTAGAAGTGATATTAGAAAAGTATTGGAACATTTCTTGATTGGGATTAGAAATTTTATTTGATGAAATTTCGGATATTTGGTTCTTATTTATAACTTCCAAAATTTTGTCTGCAAGAGCAAGTTTTTCATCTAAACTTTGAAGATTGGTAGAAGTTAAATGAATATGAAGGTCTTGCGGTAGTTTACGCATCCATAATTTATATAGAAGTTCACTACCAATCATTGAAACGGACCCCGCCACATTTGACATGTCCCTATAGAACTCGGATGGTTTTCGATCTCCTATATGCTTATCTGAAAATATTTGTTCTAGTTTCTCTCTTCACTGAGAGAAAATCTTTCACATAACTTTTTCTTGATGTATTCATATCTGTTTGTGGTTGGTGTTTTTTGTAATACATCCAGAACCTTAATTATAACATCCTGGGGAAGTGAAACAACCACATATTGATATTTAGTAGAGTCATCTAAATTTTTTTTTATATTTGAATAAACCATGCATCGGGGCAAGTAACCCAAAATGATGGCAACTTAAGGGATGAGATCTCACTACTGTTGTCAGTTGGAAAATTAAAATTTTGGTTATTCATATTGGAAACGGAAGGATTTTGAATTACTGAAGATTGTTCTCCGTTTATTAAATTAGGAGAACTTTGTGATAATGGAACAGAAATTGAACTATTTAACTCGTTATTTACTTCGGGCAATTGAGCATCTAATAAAATATTATTTCTAGTAAACGATCTGGTCAAAACCATAATTAGAAATGCTGATGGAAAAGCAGGTAACAATTATTATCCCAAAAACACAACGCATAAACAACTAACTACTAATAAACAAAAACAATAAACAAATAACAAAATTACTTTGATTACAAAAAAAAAAATATCTTGATCAACTATTTATTTAAATTTGCTCAAATATTTACGGATCCAATTGATTTGCAAAGATTTAATGGATTAGTAGACGATTTCCAAAGCATTCAAATGTAAGATGGTATATACATATGTCATTATTTTCAATTGAGAAATTATTTATTGTTCTTTTTGTATTGACTTCTTGATATTCTGGACCAAAAAACAATGCAGTTTTAAATATAATTCTTTATAGTTGTACAAACTTAAAATAATAGATAGAATGAATCCGGCTCTTGACGAATAACAGATTTGAGGAAATAATTTTCAATAATCGGAAAAATCTTGAATCTTCCACAGAATTAGATATATTTACAATATATAGGATTTGCACAAATTATACAATGTCAGGCAAGATCGCCAAATGTAGGTATTTTATATTTGGTAATATTTTATTTAATTAGACAATTATTTTATATTAAAAGTTGTTTATTGATTCAATATCCAAAAATTAATAATCAAAATATTTTGAACATTTTACAAAATAATAAATTGATTAACAACAAAAATATTTATATAACTCAACAAGTAATTTAGGAACAAGTTCCTACACATATAAAAATTTTTAATAAAATAAAAAACCAATTTAGCCTTTTCTTATGTAATATTGTTTCACACTCTTGTAAGTATCTTATGACACGTTATCAGTGACATAAGTTGAAATTGTTAAAAAGAAACCAACGAAGAAAATTATGTTTTATCCTGGTGCTATTTTTTTGACCGCAGCTGTATGTACGTATAAATTCAGACGATATTGATGTAAATTGAACTAATATTTTTGATTGTAATTTTTACCTTTT
The DNA here is from genome assembly GCA_963921195.1 of Pegoplata infirma. Lineage (NCBI taxonomy): Eukaryota > Metazoa > Arthropoda > Insecta > Diptera > Anthomyiidae > Pegoplata > Pegoplata infirma. The sequence goes on along the minus strand of CAWUER010000369.1, from coordinate 71,354 downwards.
CTGGCGCTTAAATTCATCTATTCCGTTTGCTGATTTCCCCTGTCCATTTGTAATGTTTTCACATTATCCACATCTTTGTCATCTTTATTTGACAAGAACATCAAGTTAAAAAATACCCAAATCTGTTGCTTTTCATTAGACTTACCTTCAGCAAATCCGAAATCTGTCGGTATCATTTTGAATAAATTAATTCCCTCGCATTTTTTCTTGATTTCAAGCGTTGAGTATGTTTTTTTTTGTTATTTTGTAATATCCCGTGTAAAAATGTATTAGATCTGGGGGTCGATTCTGGTTCTGTGGAAAATGTATGAATGAAAAAATATGTCAGTTTACTTCATTGAAAACTAATAGGCAAAGTGACATTATTTTTTCAGTGATAAATTTATCACTGAAACAGAATTGGCCCTCTGTTCATATATATTCATATATGATCGTATCTGATTGCATATAATTATATCCGAAATGACCAAAATCGAGATATAATTATATCTCGGATTTGGTTAACATTCCCTGCAAAAAAAGTCATTACCACTTCCTAGTGGAGTGCTTTAAAACTATAACAAATGTAATGAAATACAACAAAAATAACAAAAAACACAAGAAAAAAACACACAAACATTCTTTTCTACTTCTGAATTCATAGTTATTCAGTTCTTAACTCATTACCTTCCGCGACACTCCCATACAAATGTAAGTAGATATTCAGTAGATAAGAAGTACTCCGGGAAGTAGTAGGAAGTTGTTTGAAAACTCGGAGTACTTCTTATCTACTGAATATCTAATTACATTTGTATGGGAGTGTCGCGGAAGGTAATGAGTTAAGAGCTGAATATCAACTTTTTATGGAGTAGAAAAGAATGCCTTTGCGTTTTTTCCTTGTGTTTTTTGTTATTTTTGTTGTATTTCATTACATTTGTTATAGTTTTAAAGCACTCCAAATGGAAGTACTCCGCACATTTTTTGCTGGGTTTGCACAAAAATGGCATTTACATCAGACACCGGATTTTAAAAACCAAAAACACAAAATTTAAAGTTTCCATCAAAATTAAAAAATTTTATTGTGTTCGAAATAAAATATTTTTCTGTAATATTTTTTTTATTTTCATCGCAAGTTCAAAATAAAACGTTTTCCAAAAAAATTTAAAATGATATTTATCAAAAACAAAACAAAAAAAAACATAAAACCCAAAAAAAACGTTTTTTTTTTGTAGAAAATAATAATTGGAAATATATATGTTTACTAAATTAAACTTTAAATACATATATGTAAATTGAAGCCTTCATATCTTTGGTCCGATAAATTGGAGTAGCATACCATTGGAAATATATTTTCAGTCCATTAATTGACTTTTTTTGAATATTTCATAACCATAAAATAACGCCCGACTAAATAAAGCATGTTCTGAAAACGAAGCTATTTAGCGAGCTATAATTTTAGAAATTAAGGGGGTTTTATTATTTTTGTATAATAATAATATGGGTGGGAAAATGTGATAAAAGATGAATTGTAGGGTGTTATGGTAACAAAACCCTAGTATTCAGTAAGTCTCTGTTTGGAACCACTTAACTACTTTAAATCCTCCAAGTTTGTGAACTAATCTACATTTTAGAGACAGAAAAATCTTTACTTGTTTAGTGAAATTTGGATCAAAAAGTCGGCTTTGAGATCCAAATTCTTGAAGAATTACTATTAAAAAGTACATAATATCAGTCTATGGTAGGATTCCAATTTTTTGTTGGGAAATTATTAGTTCAGAGATCACGAAAATTAAAATAAAAGGCACTCCCAAAATTTTTTTTGTTATAAGCACATAAAAGATTCCACTTTAAAGCGATATAAATCGCGTTATACAAAGAATCGTAATCTCAATGAACATTTCTTTCAGCAACAAGCCAAACATCAAATTAAAATCCAAGCGTAACGCATAGAAAATGATTTAAGTTGCGACATTATTAAAAAAGATTTTCCGAAAGCGATTCTCTTGGATGAAAATAAGGCATTACTGCTAAATAATCCATGAAAGGAAGCTATAAAACAAAAGTTTTTTAATTAAATAAAGATACAATATTTTAACTATTAAAAAATATGTTGCATACATAACTAAATGCATACCAATGTTGTTTGAAGCATCCCTCATTTGTTGTACGCCGCAAACATCATTTTCCATCGAAATTTCCTTGGCAGATTCCAATTTCTTGCCTTTAGAGAAATTATTTTGAATTTTTAAAATAACAAAAATTCAAATAATAACAAAAAAATTTGAAATATTGAACACAAACAAAAAAAAAAACGTTTTATTTTATGAACTTTTCATAAATATCTTTTTTGGAAAACGTTTTATTTTTGTTTGGTTTTTTATTTCGATCATGAGGAAAATATTTAAAATTTTTTTGAACTTCAACGATAAATATCTTTGATAAAAACCAAAAATAAAAAGTTTTCCGGTGTCTGATTTACATATGTCTGATCAGATGCAATTTGCAATTGTATACAATCAGATGCAATCATATTTTATAAGATCAAAACATATATGATAACATTTAATCGATTTTTACATGGGATTTGTTCCTATTTTTTTTTTGTTACAAATAATTCTTTTGAATTCAAGAAAATTCAAATTTGTTTTTTTCAAAATTCGTAAATAATATTGTTCTGATATTAATAAAAAAATTAACTATGGCGACCAACTACTTGTTTGAAAGCATTCCTTTATACATCTTCCTTGAAAAAAACTTAATTGAAATTTTAGAATTTACAAAACAAAAATAGTAGCGGTTAGTGAGCATTTTCATTGTAAACACGTGATATCCCAGCAAAAACTTCGCTTACCAAGGAATTAACTTGAGGGGTTAAGGTGCATAAGTTGTTCGTGTTCACGTTTAAAAATCTATCAAACTCGATACAAAAAAAAATATTTTTGGCAACGCTGCTATATAGAAGGGAAAACGTTTATACTGATTTTAAATATATAAAACAGCATATGTTTTGCAATATAATGGATATTTGAGATTTGTTATGGTTGTTTAATTTTTTTTAGTATTAAAAAGTTTTTGTTTTTAAGAGTTTTTATTACGATTTTAGGCGTTTTAAAAATTTTCACGTGAAAAACAACTCACTTAGCCTTAGCAAAAATATGAGTAACTGGTTACCTCGCAATTTCGATGTTATATGCCATTTACATATACCTCGAAATCCAGAAAAAATGGGATTTCAATGAAAATCCAAGTAAATCCCATTACTTTTTTGGATTTCAAATGTCAAATCCCATACAAAAAAACTTGGACTTTGGGAAAATCGTAATATGCTATTTACATATACCCCGAAATCCATACAAATTTGGATTTCAAATCCAATTAAAATCTATACCGTTTACATATGTTTTTTGACATTTAGCGGGATTTTGTTTGTACTAACTCTGTATTTTCTTTTGATTTGTGTACAGGGTTGTTAGTGGGAAAATTACATAATTTTATAAATATTTCTAAAAATAATGATTTTTCTTTGCCGGAGCCAATATTTTCAATCCCATTAGTATATGTTGGGACCACAATATCAAAAAATGTGTTTTTATGTAGAGCTGCTTCTTTAAATGCAAGAAAATTAACATTTTTGCAAAGTTTCGCACATGTGTATGTATTAGTGACGGCACACATTGGTTGAAGAGTGGCCGAAATTAATTTTTTTCATATTCGCCGATTTGGATAATTTTTTGGTATTTTGTTGTCAGATATCTGAATATTATAATTCCGTAATATTAGTTCATATATGTTCGCTTGTTTAAAATGGCATACAAATTTACTGTACATTCAATCTTTTGGTACAATCAAAGTAAACTTTTCATTTGACTTTGTTGTATATTTTAGTAAATGACAATTGTCATGAATGAGATTTGCATTAAAAAAAGTTGTAAAAAGTGCCATATAAAAAATTTCGTAGAACAAAGTATAAACAACATCAAAATTTCAATGTTCATCAACTTCAGTGGACTGCATCTTTTTAGCGCTGTGGAGCGCTGTTTAACGAAAGATGCCAAATTGCAGCTTGAAGTCTCAGCTAAAAGTTAAAAAAAAATTCAGCTGCTCATACCTGCTCATTTCCAAAGAAAAACAGTAAGAACTATAAAATAATAAAGTAACAAAACATGAATTTTCGTTCATGCTTCAGAAACTCTGATTTTTATTCCCTCCAACCACAGTATGGGGGTATACTCACTTTGTCATTCCGTGTGTAACACATCGAAATAACGGTCGGGGACCCCACAAAGTATATATAATATTGATCCATTATAGAATCTAAGACATTCTAGCGATGTCCGTCCGTCTGTAGAAATAACGATGCAGTCCAAACAAAAAGAGCTAGACCCCTGAAATTGGGCAAGAATATCTCTTATGTTACTGTTAAGGTTAAGTTTGAAGATGGGACAAATCGAAACAGGGGGAAAAAAGTTCCCCCTTGAAGACCTTAAACGACCCCTGAAAAATATGATATTTTAACGAGTTTTTTTTAATTTTTGCTCAACAAATGTAACAAATGTAACCTGCGCTTGGACCAAGGGGGTTAGAAAATTCGATTTTTTCCAGGCCCTTTTGGGGGCGTGGTTATAGAAATTAATTAAAAATAACGATAAAAATTTATTATTTAAGAGTGAATATCATAAACAAATAATTTGTTAACATATATAGCGGGGATACAGGTGTTCCCCACCAACTCCGCCGCCCCCCCCACCAAAAAAGGTCGCCCCGGCGATTTATTTTTTATTTTAAACGTGTTGGAGGGTATAAAATATTCGGCGCAGCCGAATTTAACACTCTTACTTTTTTCTATTTGTTTTTTTTTTGTTCTATGGGAGGTGGGCGTAAAAGTGGGCGGATCAGGTTTATATTTTCAGGAGCCCATTCTACAATTACAATATTTATTTTTTGTGAAAATTTAGTTGATACATTGAAAATCAAGGGAGTTATGACACTTTTTTAATACAAGTTGTATGGGAAGTGGGCGTAAAAGTGGGCGGATATTTTTCAAATTTTACACAAATGATTCTGAGTGTTTAAAAATGATATGTGCCAAAAAAACAATGCCGTAGGTCAAAATTTAATTTTCACTTTGTATGGGAGGTGGGCGTAAAAGTGGGCGGATCATTTTGATCTTTGCATTTTTTTCTTGATTCAAACAAAAAAAGCCTGTGTGCCAAGTTTCATTGTCCTTCGACAACTTCTTCTATTTTTAGCCGCTCGTTCTATGAACATCAACCAATGTGCGGCACGCGCGTGTAACTTTTGACGTTTCACACAAAACGTAAACAAACAACGAAAATACATATGCAAAAGCTCACACGTACAGGCACACGTATTCTAGGCAGAAAAGTAAATTTCCCGAGTAAAAATTTTTGTATGGAGCAATATATGTTCTTATATTATTCCAGATCTGTTGATAGATCCGAGATTTGAAAGATCAGCACTGATCCGAAAAATGGATCGCTAAGATTAGATCAGTTTTAACCGGACGGATACAATTTGATCCGAAAAGTGGGTTTATCTAATTAGATCAGTTTTAATCGGTGGGATACAATTTCATCCGAAAAATGGTTGGATCTTATTGGACCAAGACAAAAAAAAAAAAATTTTTTAGCTGGATAAAAAAAGATAAAATTTCATACGAAAGAAAAAAAAAATATTACAAAAAACTTTAGATAAAATTTTATCCGAAAAAAAAAATCTATTTTTAGAACTATATATAATTTAATCCGAACAATAAAATCTATTTTTAGAACTGATAAAGTTTTATCCAAACAATTTTTTTCAATATTAAGATATAAATATATATAATTGAAATTTATTTAAAAAAAAAAAAAACTTCGAGCGGCGGGGGAATCGAACAGCTACCAACTGTTTTGTAATCGCAATCTCTACCCTCTGACCCAGCGGACGTTGTTAATAAATGACAACTTTAAAAGACTATGTTTTAAAAAAACTTAGAAAATGTTTGAAAATAGTTTATCATATATAATTATATCAAGTTTAACTTATATATAATTAAATCCAGTTTATCTTATCGTGTATATGATTGCATCAAATTATATTCGACTTGAATTTGAACAAAATTTTAAAAAAGACTTAGAATATTTTTGCTAAAATTTGTGATTTTTATACCCTCCACTCTAGTGATAGAGGGTATATATAAGTTTGTCATTCCGTTTGTAACACCTCGAAATATTGGTCTAGGACCCCATAAAGTATATATATTCATGATCCTCGATCGATTTTAAGACGATCTAGCTATGTCCGTCCGTCCGTCCGTCTGTCCGTCTGTCTGTCTGTTGAAAACACGCTAACTTTTGAAAGACTTTACGGAGGCTCCTGAAGTTTGGCATATATGTTGGGCATTTACCTGGTCAGGTTGGTATTGCAATCCAGCGAAATCGGTCCAGTGGTTCAAAAGTTATAAGCAAATGAGTGAATTTCGGCAAGGGTTTTTCTGGAATTTACGAGATAAAACACACGGTAACTTTCGAACGGCAATTCTGAGGGTGCTGAAGTGTGGCACATATATTTGGCGTTCCTCTGGTCCAGTTCGTTTTGAATTTCAGCCAAATCGGTCCAGGGGTTCAAAAGTTATTAGCAAAACCGTAAATTTCAGATTCGCCTCACCTTAAATTCACGTGTTGAAACCCCGTTAAACAGGTTTTAAAAACATTGGTAAGTCACAAAAATATTTTACAACGCATTTTTGTCACTCAAAAATATTTTTACACTAGAAGAAAAAAATAATACACTCGAAAAAAATTTTACACTCAAAAAAAATTTTACACTCAAAAAAAATTTAGTAAATTATTTTTTTTTTTTCAAAAACTAGTTAAAAAAACAAATACACTCGAAAAAAATTTTACACTCAAAAAAAATTTTACACTCAAAAAAAAATTTAGTAAATTATTTTTTTTTTTTTCAAAAATTAGTTAAAAAAAAAGTTTTTTTAAATAAAATAAAATATTTCTAATCAAAAATGTTATTTTTTCACTCTAGAAAATTTACTATAACTTAAAAGGGGCATTGTGGAGGGTATTCATAGATTCGGCCAAGTCGAATTTAACTTTTCTACTTGTTTTTTTTTTTTAGTTTATTTGCTGAGCTAATAGGGGGTTTAATACTGAGTTCAACAACATGATTTTCATCTTCCAATGCTCTTAATTTTCCAAGTTACAAAGCTTTAAAGTAAAAACGGTTTTTGGCTTATGAGCTTCACATTTTTCATCGGATCCAAATTTTCTTTCTGCCGTTGTATATTTAATAAAAATACCTTTAAAATAGTATAAAACATGTATAAACTTTTTTACTCACCAACGGCCAAATAATGAGTTTTACGTTTTTTTCGGAAGTTTTTTCAGACAAAAATAATTTTATCTGAAAATATTGCTAACATAAGTTCGAACCAAATACACTTTTAATTATTGGCAACAAATAAAGCTTTGATTTGAGCTTGATCTGAGGACTTTAGCTCTCTTAAAACCTGAGATATTGATGGTTAAACATTAAAGTTTTAAAATATTTTTTTCTTCGGATTAAATAATATATAATTATATCAAAATATAATTATTTTTGAAATATTTTTGTTAAAATTCAGGGATTTTATTTTTTTTTAAATTTGAAAAACGAAAACGCATTAAAAAATCATTTAGATTAAAAAAAAATTTAAAAAAAAATAATTTTTTTCTTGACTTAGTCGGGAATCGAACTCAGGGTCCTCAAGAATTATATATTATCATATATGATGCAATATAGAAAGTTATATTACTATATATAAATAATATTTATTTCTAAATATTGTCATAAAAAATTAATTAATCCATATTTTTAAGTTTAGTAAAAAATTAAAGCTTCTAAAACATATTTTCTTTAAAAAAAAAATTAAAAAAACAACTTTTTTTCTTAGCTCAGCCGGGGATCGAACCCAGGGTCCCTAGGAACCATATATTAACTTATATGATGTAATATATAAAATTATATAACTATAAATAAATAATATTTATTTTTAGATTTTATCATAAAAATTTAATTATTCAATATTTTTAAGTTTAGAAAAAACAAAAAGCTTTAAAAACATATTTTCTTTTTTAAAAAATTAAAAAAAAATAGTTTTTTTCTGGGTTGAGCCGGGAATTGAACTCGGGGTCCCCAAGCATCATATATTATCTTATATGATCTTATATAAAGTTACACACAACTATTTAAGTAATATGCATTTTTTAAAAATTTAACTTTTAAAATCCAATATGCATTTTTTTAAGTTTTAAAATACAATGGATTAAACAGATTTTTTTTCTATTTAAAAATTTATAGAATTTATATATATTTTTTTTTTGACTTATTTTAGGTGCTTTGAGAATCATATATAATTATACAAGCTCTCTTGTATACTTAAATAAAAATATATATGATGCAACATTAAAAAAAAATATTGAAATACTGTCATATAAAAGTATGCATAATTATATATAAAATATTGTGAAAGAAAAAAATATTTTTTACCTTATACAATTGTATAACATTTTATATGGCGTTACATGTGCCACCATTTAAAATTATATATAGAGTTTTAAAAAAAATTGTATTTATATGGTACCTTACAAAACTATATACGGTATCTCATAAGCCATTTATAATTATATCTTTGATAATATTAAAAAAATAAATGTTTGATGCCATGTATAGTTTTATATAACTGTATATAGAGTTATATGTGCGACCATATATAATTATATATGAAATTTTTTTTTTTCGTTTTTTAAGATGGAACCATATATAGTTTTAAATGGTTTCTTGTAAGTCATATATAATTTTAAATGGTTTCTTGTAAGTCATATATAATTATATATATAATGATATTGGATTTTTTTTAAATATGCTCGTATACGTTATTTGATATTAAGTCACATATAAATATGTATGCAATCAGATTAAGTTATATGTGTCACATATGATTATGTCTCCCACATGTATTTATATATTAATATGGTTATCATTAGATGTAATTTTATATAACTCCATTTAAAAAATTTGGAAAAACTCAATGTGAGATATAATTATGTACTTTGTTTGATATGAAAACATATTATTTCATATGGCTATATATGGGGCATTCCAGGCCAAATCACTCACTTTTAGACCCGACCCCTTTCGATTTATTTTATTTTTGAATATGTTTTAGTACTTATTAAATGCAACTTGGACACCAATTTTCAGCCTTTTATTCCAAGATGGTGCTTAGTAATCAATTTTTCAAAATGGCGATTTTTTAAAAAAAAATGGAAAAGTTAAAAATTTCAATTAATTTTGACCAGTTAAAAATATAGATATCTTAAAAAAAGTTGGACAACGTTTTGTTGGTATTTAAATGTAGTTTTAGAAAAAAATATTAAAAAAATTATTCGAAGTAATTATCACTTATTTTTTAACGTTTAAAAATTAAAATAGACTTTTTGAAAAAGTCCGAAACCTTCGATTTTTTTTTTACAAACGTCTAAAAGTTGTACTCTTAATTACGCAACTTTTAAGCCATAATTCGAGATGTGATCGCAATTTGTTCTATTTTTTTTCAAATTTTAAAAATTGCACCTTTTATTTTTTGACTCTGATTTATTTTATATGGTGCTCCAAAAAAACTAAATTGGTAGATACTGACCCTAACTTACCCTAGATATATTCATTTCGAGGCAAAAATACGCCTCACAAAAATTATGAACGATCGGACATGGATAAGGTGTTCCGCATGGGCCTTGAAGTTTAGAAAACGGATTGCATGGAAAAATATGCATTTTTTTCAGTTTTCTCAATTTTTTTGGTATTTTAAGTTAAGTTTTAATTCAAGTGGTTTCAGAATTATAATACGGAGCAAAATGCCTCTCTAATAAGGTAACAAAGACTGAAATCGGTTGAAAATCAGCCAGGTTATTACAACTTCCCCAGGCATCTAATGTATGTCAGAACACTTGATTAAGCAATATAATACGATTTTGGAAATTCATTGAAATTTTCTACTGTAATAACATTTTTTTATTCTTCAAGTTCAAATGTAATTAGATGACAAGTATTTTTCATATTGTGTTTTGCTAACATTTTTTAAATTAGTGCTAAAAATGCCTGCATTTTCAACACCCTTTTGAAATCTCTATTAAAAAAAAAAATCTTTTTTTTTGTTTTAAAATTTGGAAAAGCCAAAAAAATATTACACTGAAACATGAATAATGAAAAAATGTTATTACAGTAGAAAATTTCAATAAATTAAAAAAAAGGGACTCGTATTTTTTAATCAAGTTGTATGGCACACGCTAGATGCCTGGGGAAGTTGTAATAACTTGGCTGATTTTCAACCGATTTGAGGCTTTAGTACCTTATTAGAAAGGCATTTTACTCCACATCATAATTCTGTAATCACTTGATTTAAAACTTAACTTAAAATACCAAAAAATTTGCGAAAACAGAAAAAAATTCATATTTTTCCTTGTAATCCGTTTTTTAAACTTCAAGGACCATGCTAAACGCATTACCCATGTCCGATCATCCTAAATTTTTGTGAGACGTATATTTACCTCCAAATGAATATATTTAGGGTAAGTTAGGGTCAGTATCTACCAATTTTTTTTTTTTGGAGCTCCATATAAAATAAATCAGAGCCAAAACATAAAAGGTGCAATTTTAAAAATTAAAAAAAAAATAGAAAGAATTGTGATCACATCTCGAGTTATGGCTTAAAAGTTGCGTAATTTAGAGTAGAATTTTTATAGTTTTTTACAAAAAAATCGAAGGTTTCGGACTTTTTCAAAAAGTCGATTTTAATTTTTAAACGTCAAAAAATAAGTGATAATTACTTCGAATAATTTTTTCATATTTTTTTTCTAAAACTACATTTAAATACCAACAAAACGTTGTCCAACTTTTTTTAAAATATCTATATTTTTTAATGGTCAAAATTAATTAAAAATTTAAGTTTTTTAATTTTTTGGAGAAAATCGCCATTTTGAAAAATTGATTACTCAACACCATCTTGGAATAAAAGGCTGAAAATTGGTGTCCAAGTTGCATTTAATAAGTACTAAAACATATCCAAAAATAAAATAAATCGAAAGGGGTCGGGTCTAAAAGTGAGTGATTTGGCTTGGAATGCCCCATATACATACATCAAATAATGCAAAATTATATGTATTCATTTTTACTCGGGTTAGTAGTATTTTGTATGCGTCCATATTGAAAGTACCAAAATAAGCACTCGTGTTGCATGTCTATATGGTCTGTGGTTTGGGGCCGCCACCATTGAGTGTTTTTCTTTGTTAGGAAGACCAAATTGGTCAACTAAATTGTGCGTTTACCATTTGCAATGGTAAATTTTAAATGAAACATTGTTAAACATTGTTTTTATTAATCTTTTAATAGTTTTTAAAAAATAAATTTTAATTGTTTTTTACTTTATAAAAAACAACAACAGCTGATAACAAGTAAAAAAGTTAAATTCGGCCTTGCCGAATGTAGTGATACCCTCCACAATTTCAAAAAGATTATTGCAAACAACTTTATTTAAAAGGAAATTACTTTTGAAAAAAAAAAAAATTAAAAAAAATTTCCGCGAAAAAAAATTTTGGTAAAAAAAAAATCCGCGATTTTTTTCTTTTTTTGTCAAAAAATATGTTCGTACTTGTTTAAATACCATTTGTTGTTCAATTATGTTAACATATGTCAACCAGAAGCCGAATTAAAGCATTTTGTATTTTTAGGATATGTTGAATGTACTGAAATTTTTGAGGTGTGCTTACATTTTCGTTCATAACTTTTGAACCGCTGAACCGATATCGCTCAAATGCAATACCAAACTTCTCGGGAGAACTTCCAATATATATATTAAGTTTCAGTCATCTCTGTGCAATATTTTGTCCGCGAGAGCATTTTCCACAGACAGACAGACAGACGGACAGACGGACATCGCTAGAATGTCTTAAAATCGATCGGGCATCATGAATATATATACTTTATGGGGTCCCAGACCGATATTTCGATGAGTTACAAACGGAATGACAAACTTATATATACCCTCTATCACTAAGTGGAGGGTATAAAAAATATATATACAAAAACTGGCAACGCTGTTCCTAACAAAGAAAAACACTCAATGGTGGCGGCCCCAAACTTGGCAAAAATGTTAATTTTCTTGCATATAAAGAAGCAGCTCTACATAAAAACACATTTTTTGATATTGTGGTCCCAACATATACTAGTGGGATTGAAAATATTGGCTCCGGCAAAGAAAAATAATTGTTTTTAGAAATATTTATAAAATTGGGTAATTTTCCCATTAACAACCCTGTACACAAATCAAAAGAAAATACAGAGTTAGTACAAACAAAATCCCGCTAAATGTCAAAAAAGCATATGTGAACGGTACAGATTTTAATTGGATTTAAAATCCAAATTTATATGGATTTCGGGGTATATGTAAATAGCATATTAATTACCTTAACACTGTGATGTCATTGGAGGTAACCACATTTTGCTTCTTTGAGAGTAAAGTAATGCTAATGGTAATAAGTAGTATTCATTGCCATTACCACGTAAGCAAGGCGGAAGGGAGTACCCATTACCAAGTTTTTGCTGGGATAGTTTATTTTAAAGAAATGTGAAAATTTTAAAATAAAAACAAAAAAAAATTCCGTTCTCCTCTTTAATTGGCTAAATGAGTGAGCTTAGGCAGCTTAAAAAAACTGTTAGTTCTTATTTTCCTCTACTGATTCCCGTCTGCAAATTTAATGACAATCAATTGGTGTCCTTTGAAATACCCCGCTTGTCAGTCGTAGCTAAAAACTTTAATAAAAATAAAAGATTTATATTATGTAATAATTTACATATGGTAAGAGATTTTATTATCAGTTAAATGCTTTTAAATTCTACTTGCTAAAAAAAAAAATTTTGCTACATATAAATATTTGCTATGTATACAGATGTAAGTATGTAAATAAGTACATACAATTCACATACAATAAAACTTTATAAGAAAATAAATAAATTGCATATCAACAAAAATGTAATTTTTGCACTTTATGCATTTAAATGAATATTAAATATTATTAATTAAAAAGAATTAAGCTTAATTTACAAAATCCACAAAATATACAATCAACAATTTATGAATAAATGGCGATACGGATACTTTAGTATTATAATACAGTAAAACACGGTTATTACGATATCGACTAGAACAAGATCTTGATTAAAACGAACTAAACCATTTCCAATTGTATTTCAGAAATTATCAATTGTATTTCAGAAATTATCAATTGTATTTCAGAATTTATCAATTGTATTTCAAAATTTATCAATTGTATTTCAGAAACTATCAATTGTATTTCAGAATTTATCAATTGTATTTCAGAATTTATCAATTGTATTTCAGAAACTATCAATTGTATTTCAGAATTATCAATTGTATTTCAGAAATTATCAATTGTATCAAAGACTATTAAAGAAGACGTTTCACACGGGAAAGTAAATGAACCCTCGGGAAATAAGCTAACACGGTGGAGTATTTGCCATCGTTTGCTTTGATAAATTCATTCGCTTTCCAAAATTTCACTAATACACACTCGTATTTCCACCAAAATCACTAATACTTTCACGTTTTTCGTATTTAGAATTGCGTAGAAACAAATATAATTGACAAATATTCCTCAAAGTGAGCTTACTTGTATTTTAGTGAATGGGCAAATTTGAGTCCTGGAACGACTGGACACCCTTTGAATTGTATTACAGATATTGTAAATTGTACTTCCGAAGTTATCAATTGTTTATCAGAAAATATCAATTGTATTTCAGATATTGTAAATTGTATTTCCGAAGTTATCAATTGCTTATTAGAAATTGTCAATTGTATTTCAAAATTAATCGATTGTATTTCAGAATATTATCAATTGCATTTCAGAAATTTTCAGTTGTTTTACGAAGATTAGTGTCTGAAATACAATTGATTAATTCTGAAATACAATTGATAATTTCTGAAATACAATTGATAAATTCTGAAATAAAATTGATTAATTCGGAAATACAATTGATAATTTCTGATAAACAATTGATAACTTCTGAAATACAATTTATAATATCTGAAATACAATTGATAATTTCTAAAATACAATTTATAGTTTTTGAAATACAATTTATAATTTCTGAAATACATTTGATAAGTTCTGAAATACAATTAATAATTTCAGAAAAACAATTGATAATTTCTGAAAAACAATTAATAATTTCTGAAATAAAATTGATAACTTCTGAAATACAATTGATAAATTCTGAAATACAATTGATAACTTCTGAAATTTAATTGATTATTTCTGAAATACAATTGCAAATAGTGTAGTTTCCTAAGTTCCACGACCAGTCTGAACCAGGTGTAACCAAAAAGAGTGACCCCAATTTTTTTTAATATGTATTTTGAATGTCTGAGCAAATAATTTGCAACAAAAATCGAAATCACCAATCGAGTAGGGTTATATAGTCGCAACAAAAAGTCGACTTTTCGACTTTTTTCAATTTCTAAAAAGTCGATTTTTCGACTTTTCGACTTTTCTCAAATTTTAAAAAGTCGACTTTTCGACCTTTCGACATTTTAAAAAGTCGACTTTTTTCGACTTTTCGACCTTTTTCGACTTTCTTCGACTTTTTAACTTTTTTTGACCTTTTCCAACTTTAAAAAAGTCGATTTTTTTTGTAAATAAAAGTTTAGTTTTGACTTGTTGTAAGCATTTAGGTGCTATTTTTTTTGTTGTATTTTATTTATTAAAAAAAGTCGAAGAAATCGAAAATGTGGAAAAGGTTGAAAAAATCTAAAGCAAAAAGAGTCGACTTTCGATTTATAGAACCATATCACTGAGGTGTTTACAATAATCAAAAATATTGGTAAATTTTGCACTTAACACTTTCTAACTCATGAATTTGTCATTGACATTTTTGCTTCACATACAAAATACATGGAAATACCAATAGCTTCAGTTTTTATTAAATTTGAAATTTTTTTCAGAAGAAAGAAATTATTTTCATCTGGCAAAAGTAAAAAAAAAAATAAAAAAAAAAAAATCGAAAAAAGTCGAAAAAAAAGTCGAAAAAAGTCGAAAAAGTCTAAAGCAAAAGTCGACTTTTTAAGAATCGAACCCTACAATCGAGCACTTTTTACTAAAATCGCATTTTAATTGCAAATGATAAAAAAAACTTTCACTTTTAATTTAAATGTATGAACTTAATAGATTTTGATCTCCTGATTCCAAATCTGCTTTCAAAATTTTTCTAGCCTACGCCGTTTTAAGATATTCGCGTTTGAAATTAAAAAAAAAACGCTAATTTGGTACTTTCTGTAGTTTCACAGAAAAGTATTTGAAAATTGTCACCAACAAATTTTATAGTAAATGTATCTTGTAAATCCAAATCAGCCATCCAAACTTTTCTAGTACAATCCGTTTTCAAGATATTCGCACTTGAAAATTACAAAAAAAAAAACGCATATTTAGTGTTTTTTGAAGCGGCATTGCAACGCCGTCTTAAACCACAGCGACAAAATAGGAAAATAGGCCCCGTAACTCCAAATTCACCTTCCAAATTTCTGTTGAGCATTTCGTTTTTAAAATATTCGCTTTTTAAATTAAAAAAAAGCGATTTATTTGTGGCCACACTGATATATATTATAGCATTATTACCAAAATTTTGGGGTGGGCTTTATATGAAATGGACCTATGGGAGCCAATCTTGTCATCTAAAATGCTGTAGCTTGTTTTGTTTTTGTGTTATTTGCGTTTAAAAATGTATTCAATTTCGTACGGCACAAAATGCATTAACAATTATTTATTTTTTATATCGTTTCAACACTGCTGCAATGTAAATTTTTAAATACTTTATGTAATTGCATTTTTTTTTTAAAAGAATAATTTTGGTCATTAGTGTTTTTTTGATATTTCTTATCGTTTTCGAGAAAATTCGAAAAATGTTTTTTTGCAATTCAAACGCGATTTTTGTAAAAAATGCTCGATAGAAGATCTTGATTTTTGTTGCTAAATTTTTCATAGACATTCAAAATACATGTTCAAAAAAAAAAAATAATGGTGCTTGCACTCTGTTAAATGAATATTTTTCCAGTCCTAACAATATAAATTCAAAAATTTTTCCATTTTCAAAACGGGAAAATATTTTTAAAATTATCAGAAAATTGATCTGCTTCATTTATACCAGGTAAAATACAATTATATCTGATTAGATAAAATTATATTTTTGTGGCATACAGGGCCGGATTAGCCATGTCGGGGCCCCTAGGCAATGCATGTCTCGGGGCCCCTTCAGACTTTTTATAATTCCAAAAAAATAAAAAAATAAAAATTTTCCAAGCACAATGTAAATATTTTCTAAATTACGCTGTTTTTTGTGAATAGTTTACCCCTTTCTGGAATTCTCTTTTCCTTTTTTGACCTTCTTAGAAGTAATGTTTCATTTCCTGAAAGCCATTTTTAAGAAAAAGTATTTTAAAAAATTGCTTCTAAGAAGTCCAAAAAAGCGTAAAAGAACTCAAAAAAGGGGTAAAATAGAAACAGTGTTCAATTCCCACCAGAAGCCTTGATCTGTTATGCTACCACGACACGAAGGTTATTTTTACCACTTTTCGGTTAAACCAATAAATTAAACAAATAAAATAAAGTAAAATAAAATAAAAAAAAATTAAATTAAAAGCTAGGGGCCCCTAGCTTTTCTTTTTTAAAAATTGTACCAACAAAATACTCATCGCTGTGAAAAGAATAATTGTTAGCATTTCCCTATTTATTCTTCCATGTTTACACTGGTATTTTTTACCAAGTAATAATTTTCAGTCATAGAAATACGTGGGCGCATTTTTTTACCAAGTAATTATTTAAAAAAAAAAGCTAGGGCCCCGTGGGCCCCTAATACTTTTCAGTCAAAGAAATACGTAGGCGCATTTTTTACCAAGTAATAATTTAGAAAAAAGGTAGGGACCCCTAGCTTTTCTTCTTTGAAAATTGTACCAACAAAAGACTCATCGCTGTGAAAAGAATAATTGTTAGCATTTCCCTATTTATTCTTCCATGTTTACACTGGTATTTTTTACCAAGTACATAATAATTTTCAGTCAAAGAAATACGTGGGCGCATGTTTTACCAAGTAATAATTAAAAAAAAGCTAGGGCCCCGTGCTTTAAAAAAAAAAATAATAATAAAAAATAGGGGCCCCGTGGACCCCTAGCTGATGCGGGGCCCCTAGGCAGTTGCCTACTTTGCCTTAAGGGTAATCCGGGCCTGGTGGCATAATTTTCTCCGAAAATTAATATCTTTTTACTTTATCATAATTTAGTTTGAATTTAAATATTTTGTTAATATTGAAAATTTAACCGTTTTTATTCAAACCATTTGGGCTGGTCCCTTGGTGTTCATCTTAACCGAGTCTTACTGTATATAACAATTTGTATTGATTTACCACAGACACACACGTGCCACTTCATCAAACACTGATTTTGTTTGTCTGACAGATTAACAGGGAAAGATTAATTCAGTCTTTTATATTATACGTATTATAGAAATTAATTATGAACTTGATGAACTGTCTGAGCACGTCCAGATGGATCTTCTGGGCAACCCCAGTCAAGACGTGGCACCCATCGTATAACCGTCTTAGCTGCATCGTTACCAGGAAACATTTCTGTAAATATGCTACGGTAGTAATAGGCTTCTTTGGTGGTCGGGGTATTAATTGGAAATTTATTAGAAGCTTTTGCAAACTCAGCATCTGTTATGTGATCTGTGGCTACGCGGCGAATACTATCTATCCAATCGTATCCCACTCCATCGGAGAACTGCTCTTTTTGACGCCACAAAATTTCATCCGGAAGATACTGATTGGCAAATGCAGCACGTAGAATGTGTTTTTCAATGCGATGCTTTTGTTTACCTTCGAAACGGTTAAGATCTCCTGGTATCTTGTCTTCTGGTCTTATAGACATGACATAATTTACAAATGCTGTATCCAAAAATGGTACACGCAGTTCAATGCCCTTGGCCAAACTTACTTTGTTTGCTCGCAAACAGTCAGAGTTATTTAATTGACCGACACGCTTAACAAGCTCTTGATGAAAATCGTCATAGTTGGGCGCTTTAAAGAAATACAAATATCCGCCGAAAATCTCATCGGCACCCTCTCCCGATAAGATCATTTTAATGCCGGTACTTTTTATGAAACGCGCTAAAAGCAGCATGGGTAAACTGCAGCGAACAGTTGTCACATCATATGTCTCTAAATGATAGATAATATCTCGTATACTATCCAAGGCATCTTCAATTTCAAATACAACTTCGGTATGTTCGCTATCGATAAAATCGGCTACCAGACGAGCAGCTTTAAAGTCCGGTGCATTACGTAAACCCACAGAAAATGTGGTTAGTCTGAAGTTTGGATCTCGTTCTCGACGAATTTTCGTTGCAATCGATGCTACTAAGCTGCTGTCTACGCCTCCAGACAGTAAGGCACCGAATGGCACATCACACTGCAAATGAGATCGTACTGCATTCTCTAAACTAGTTCTTAGGAATGTCAAATCCGTAACTGCTGTGGGAATATCTCGCATCCATAATTGTTGAAAGTATGTTCGTCTCACTAGATTGTCTGCCTTCCCCAATCGTAGTTCACCAGGTGTAAACGATTCAAGTTTTGGACAAAATTCTACCAGACATTTCATTTCGGATGCTATCCATATGTTACCATCATTATCTTCGCCAATATACATGGGTATCACACCGAATGGGTCTCGGGCAACCAAAATTGTTTTCAAACGTTTGTCATACAAAACGAATGCAAACATTCCTGTTATATAATCCAACAACCGTTCACCATATTCCTCGTACAACTCAATAATAACATTACAATCACTTTTTGGCTTATAATGGCCGCGTCTACTAGCAATTTCAGATGCTTGGTCCAGATAATTGTAAATCTCGCCATTGGCAATCAGTATTACATTTTCATTTTCGGAATAAAGAGGTTGATGTCCCGTGTGCACACCGACTATGGCCAAACGTTCGTGTATCATGATAACACCATGTTCGGGAATATGGCATACACCCGTATGATCAGGTCCCCGATGACGCTGCTTGCCACTTTGTCTATAAGCAATTTCCCGTAAACTGTGCAAACTACCGTGATACATTTTTGGTTTG
The DNA here is from genome assembly GCA_963921195.1 of Pegoplata infirma. NCBI lineage: Eukaryota > Metazoa > Arthropoda > Insecta > Diptera > Anthomyiidae > Pegoplata > Pegoplata infirma. The sequence continues at coordinate 52,119 of CAWUER010000369.1, read as the reverse complement.
ATGGGTTCACCATCCTTCGAGAAAATCGCAAATATACCACACATTACAATGTTCTTTCTTTAAAAGTTATTTTATATGAATTCGAATTTTACGTACTAACGGTTAAACACCTCAAAAATTGAACAAAATACCGAACAACCGACAATGTTTCAAGTTCAATGTAGACTAAAAGAAAAACTTTGATTGCCACTGCTTTTAAAGTGTTCAATGTATTATAAGAAAATAAATACACCGAATGAAATTTTTAACTTTTAAAAATACAGAGAGTAATTTTATTTACATCGTTATGTATACGTTATATTAAAAACACAAACAATTCATGAGAAAATAAAATTTGCTTTTCTTAACCCATTTTTGCTTGCTCGTAGATATATTTTTAAGTAGACTCTAGAACGATACGCGGTATAACATAATTACAAATATTTTACTAACTTAATCTTACCATGAACTGGTAACAATGACCGTCATCTCGTTGTGGTATACTCGACCAGGGGGTTTCGTCGGAATCGTACCCACGACCACTTATGCTCTTCAGATTTGGTCAGATTGTCTTTAACTTACTTAGTTTTCCAGATAAGTCTTTAGGCTTTTTGTTGTCGTATCTGCTACACAGAATCATGTGCATTTTAAATTTTGGGAAATCAAAGTTTTTGAATTCCGCTTTTCTCTACCTTGCTTAGTTTTGTTTTTGGTCAGATTGGCTCTACCTTACTTAGTTTTCCATGTGCGTTTCAAATTTTCGGAATGGCAAGTTTTTAGATTACGTTTTTCTCTAACTTGCTTAGCTTTTTGGACCATTGGGATTGTATGAAATTATTTATGTACGTATATGGGCATGTAAATCTGTGGAAAATGAAACAGTCAAACCAAAACGGGTTAACATACATAAAACATAAACATTGTTTGTAAGACGACTCTATCGCCATACATACATAAAATGTACATATCGCTCATTTACTTGTATAACGTCATAGCTCAAAAAACTCGATTTTTGAGTTAATGATGCAGAATTATTTGTTATATTATTCTTTATATTGTGTCAAAAATTTGTATTAATATCTTTTAAACTCAGCGTTTGAGAACACTCAGAAAAAAAACTAACTAAAAAATGGGAAAATTAACTAAATCCAAGGAAAATTGATAATGATTTAGCTCCATTGCCATGTATTCCTACTTTTTAGTCCATATTTTTCTTAAAAATTAGGACCAATTTAAACTAGAATGTGGGAAAAAAATCACATTTTTAAGTTAAAAAAAACATTTTTGATGAGGACATTTTTCCTAAAAAATAGTTCATTTCATATTTTTATTGGTTTATTTATAGAATAGCATGTGAATACACACAGAATTCTCATTATGTACATATTTTATTTAAAATATAAAAAAACGTTCGTTTCTTATGGTCAAGTAATAAATTTCATTAGTTTTTAAAGTTAAATTACCACAAAGACTTTGTCTTTAACGTTTGTTCCCAGACTATGGGAAAACACGCCAAAGCCAAGGCCTTTGTTGTGATTAAAATATTACTTTTTCCCTAACACATACATGTGTAGAAAAAAATGTAAACATTAAATTTATTACTTGTTATACAAGACCAAACCTTTTGTATTCATGTACAACAAATAATAAACAAAACGTGAACTACAAGCAAGCATGAAAAAAAAAATAAATCAACTAAACAATTTCATGTTATGAAAAATTTACTAAACTTGTGGAAAAAACTTCCTCAAATTAAAGAAGATAAATATGATGAACTAATTGGTAGGAAATTACGTCCTAAAACTGAATTTTTTGAACTAAATTTTGTTTTTAGAAATATGTTTTAAAAATAAAGACTTTTTTTCAATTATTTAGGGAAAATTTCTTTGGCGGTAAGAATTTCTTCCATGTATTAGGGAATTCCATTTAAGGAAAATTATGGCCGATTTAACAGTCCATAAACTAAAATTTTTTCCTAAAAGTTGGGAAAATTTCCAAAATTTTAGTTAAATTTAACTAAATTGTGGGAAAATTTATAAACTATTTTGAAGAAAATTTTTCCAAAGTTTAAGTTAATGGTTTTTTTTGAGTGAAGAGAACACGCCATTATTACATTTTCAATGTACCGGCGTTTTTCAATGGAAAACCAGTTTTAATTGTAAACTTTAAACTCAATTGCTGCTATTGTAACTCGCAAAAAAATATTTTGCCAAGCGCTTGGGAGGAATCACGTTAAACAATATTTTTTCGTATATTATGCAAAAACTTATAACATTTTACCAAGCGTTTGCTTGTATTATCTTAAAGTTAGTAAAATTATGAAAGCTCATGGGAAATTTCTTGAAACGTTTGCAAAGTTAGGTATAATTATGCAAGCGCTTGGTAAAATATTATTAGTTCTCGCATAATATACGCAAAAATCTTGTTTAATATGATTCCTCCCAAGCGCTTGGTAAAATATTTTTTTGCGTGAAAGACATTTCCTTAAGGCGCGTTTACACGGGAGAGAAATCTGCTAGACAAAGACCAAAAAACGACTCTGTGTACCTATGAATTTGACTTTTTTAATAATTGTGTCAAATCAAATTCCTCTAAAAAGTATTATTTCTTACCTTTTATTTGACAATAGAGGTATTCAGAGTCTTGCTTGCCAGCCCTGGCACTGGTGGTAAAAGAGCACTTTTCAAAATTACTTTTCAAAATACATGTATTTTTTGAAAGAAGTACTCTTTTGCTACATTGCCAGGGGTAGCAACAAGACTCTGAATACCTCTAATGTTACAGATTATTGAAAGATATTGATATCAGTTTTGATTTGAAGTCTGTATTTTGTTTAATAAAAAAATTATAACGTAAACACAATTTATTTTTTTAGAGATGATATTTAAGAATGCTAGGGGTGACAAATTTTCGATTTTTCTATCGAGATTTCTTTCTCGTGTGAACGCACCTTATCATGCTTTATATTGTGTCAAAATTTTTTATTAATATCTCTTAAACTCACCGTTTGAGAAGAGAACACGCCATTATTACATTTTCGATGTACCGGCCTTTTTCAATGGAAAACCAGTTTCAATTTTAAACTTTAAACTCAATTTCTGCAAAATCAAATATTTTGAGTTATGACGTTATACAAGTAAATGAGCGATATGTATACATTAGGGCTGAGTGAATATGGCGTTTTTGAGTTTTTTTTGAATTTTGTTTCTTCTGTCCAATGAATCGATGCTTTATAGCATAAAACATACTGAAAAAATATCAAGCGTTCTTGGACAAAGTCTTGAGGTTACGCAGGGGACTTAAATTTGTATACCCCTTCACCACAAAATGGGGGTTGAAGGCAAAATTGTTTTTCGATTTTTTATTATTAGTAAGCTTAATTAGCTTATTAACGACATAAATAAAAAATAATTTTTAATGCACAAGTTAATCAGTTCCAAAAGTGACGACAAAAAATTTTTAGGCTGGTTAGGGGTTTACTCTGAACAATTTTCATTTTTTTTTAGTTTTGAAAAGCATACAGTAAAGATTCGGTCTTTATAATAGGTTTTCTTAGTTAATTTTTGGCGACATCGCAATTTTTTTCTAAGAAGGGCTAAAACAGTAATTTTAGCTGTTTTGTGGCCTTTTTAGACCAAAATTGCGGTGTCACCAAAAAAACAAAAATAAACTAAGAAAACCTATTTAGAGACCGACAAAAAATCTTTACTGTTTGCTTGTCAAAACGATTTTTTTTATTTTTAAACATTTTTTTAGAGTAAAACGGTGTTCGCATTCATTTTTAACTATTGGTTTTCCTAAGGCGACCAGATTTTGAGAATCAAAATGGAGGACATAAAGAAAAAAGTAAAAAAAAAAATATTCGAATTCAAAATTTTTTACATATTTTACAGGTATTAGAACTATGTATTAGAAGTGAAAATCGGACAAAAATGGCAAAGTTTAATTTTCAGTAAAATCGAATTGAAAAGCATCAAAAAACTAACATAAACATCTTGTTATCTCGAGTCTGTGGTTAGATTTTTAAAATCTTTTAATGCAGTAAAAATTTTTCGATTTTTTTATTCATGAACAATATAAGTTTTGGACCCTTTTTGACGCGGTTTAGCTAACGATTAAATTATTGCTAAAGCCCAAATATTTTGAGAATTATCATAAAAACTGTCAAAGTTATTTTTCAGGGGTGTACAACTTTAACCTTTTTTTTGATCATATAAGGTGAGTCGGTCTAATACACGTTCATCCAAAAAATTGTACAACGATACTGCAAGTGTATAGAAAATTATGTAAGAGTATGAACAGAACAAGCACAGCGCGACATTTTCCATACGATTTGACAGTACACTCATAGAAATATCTTAGTAGAAAAATTAGTAAACCCATTGTAGATCAAGTTTTACAGAATTTAACAAAAATCAATGTTGATATTACAAAATTCAATAGTTGAAAAATACATAGTTGGAAAAAATTGTATAAAATATAAGTACATGAAATGTGCAACACTGTTTTTGCTGATCGCCATTTGTAAATTTTTGTTGTCTTGTACAGAAGGTATGTTTCTCAAAAAAAATAAATCTTTTTTATTAGAAAATATTTGGTGAGTAATTAAATATATTTGTTATTTAATTCATTAATAAAGCAATTTTTTATTTTTTTTTAGCAATTTGTGATTTGGAATCTTTCTAAAAACTCTAGAAGCTAATCACGTAAAATGATTGCCGACAGCAAAACAACAGCGAAATACATCACAGTCCAAGGAAACAAAAAAATATCATCTAAAAACAAAATAAGTTTATGTGAAAATAATGAGTTAATGAAAACCACGAAAAAAATATTGTGAAAATATCCAATTAAATAAAATAACATTTACAACACAAATAATAATTTCATTTTAATAAATAAAATTCCATGAATATACAAAAAAAAAACGAGTATGATTAACAAAAATACGAATAGAACCAACAAAAATACGAGTTAATCAGCTTTTACAAAAACTGACAACAATTAATGTTGAAATCAACATAAATATTTGTAGGGTCAAAATCAACAATGATTTCTGTTGAATTTACTACGATTTTCTTTGGGAATACAATGATTTTTGGTTGAGTGTAACAACCGGTGACCGCACAATTTGTGTTAATTTATAAAAATAAGAACAAATATTGATCATGCTTTTAAAAATAAAGAGGACAAAGAGGACAGAATTTGAAAAAAGAGGACAGAAAGAGGACACAAATTTTATAGAGTACAACCAGTTAAAATAGAGTATTGTCCTCTAAAAAAGAGTACGTATGGTCACCTTAGTTTTCCCCATACAATTTAAACGTCAAATTTAAACCTCGTTTTCTTTTGACAGATATCGTGTTTAAAATTGTATGCTGAAACACATAATTAAACTAGTTTAAATGAATGCGAATATGGTATAAGCCATATTTGCATTCATTTGAAATCGGAATCCGGCAAACAAGAGGGGGGGGGGGGGGTCACCCAGACTCACTTCTTGTCGTAGGAGTGGACCTACAATCTCTGGAATCCTTCGTTCAACATACGGTATGTGTCCTTAACTTAACTTCGGATGGATTTCTTTCCGTATTCGTGCTAATGATAAGGACTACGGTTAACCAAAATGTTTTTCAATGTCTTATATGACTGCGAATACCGACATTTATTTTAACCAAATTAACTTCCAACAGAGCAAAGCTGCTTTCTGCTCTTCTTTGCAGTAGTTATGGGAATCAATTTTGTATGACACAAGATCAGTGCGGCCTCGGGCCTGTATGAACGAAAACTCGGTGTTGAAACAATTCTGTTGACAAGACATCTTTGCAATTAGTGTGCGATTTTGTAAGGGTAAATTTGGTAAATTGGCAGAGACTATTGTTGTATCTGCCTATCTGCCCTAGGACTCTATTTACCGCACTCCCTTCGGTGGAGTTAATTAGTGTCATACTATACGCGGACCCCAACAACTCGGGATTGATTATTTGATGCTCATGCCAATTTTCAGCATATCACCTGGGGTAGCACAAAGTGCAAATGTAGAGGTAACAAATTGTTGGACTTTATATTGTTTTTTAAATTTGGTTATTCAAAATGCTGGAAATTCTCTAACTTTTGTCACTCAATGAAGACATCAGGTCATTGATCTTACCTCATCTAACTGTAATGCGAGTACAATGATAAGGGATTGGCGTGTTCTTGATGTGGTATCCTTGTCGGACCACCGCTACATCGAGTTTAGGGTTGGGATTGAAATCGAAATGAGGATTGGGAAAGATTTGAGGTACTACTACATCAAAGATTACGTCCCACCCCAATACCTAGTAGTATAGAGTCGATTGAAGTGGAGTCTGAGAAATTGGATGAAGCTTTAACTGACAGCTATTAGACTGTATGTCCGTTAAAGAAAAGTACATCAGGTAACTCAGTCCTTTGGTGGAACATAGAATTGGTAAGCTAAGAAAAAGTTTAAGAAAGCTTTTGAATAGAGCCTCAAAATCTCGAAAGGATGCTGGAACAATAACCACCTCATGCACAATGAATATAAGAAAAAAGTGGGGGATGCCAAAGTTGAGTCTTATATAATCTCTTGTGAGGAGGTAAAGGGTACGAAGGATACGGCAAGGCTCTGTAAAATCTTTTAAAAAGATGGTTCAGCGAAGCTTGATTCCCTAACACACTGTCTAGATCAACAACTACCACTACTATCATACCCAATAAGCACATTTAAAATTCAAGTGCAAATCAAGTATAAATCAAGTGTAAATCAAGCCCTTATTTCCAGTCTATGCTTGAATTATACTTGAATTATACTTGAATTCAATAGCATTCTCCAGCAAAACGGATACTTGAATTCAAGCGCTGTTTTTACGCTTGAAAACCAGGGAAAAGGCTGTAAAAACAGGGCTTGAATTCCAGTGTCCGTTTTGCTGGAGTATGCTATTGAATTCAAGTGTAATTCAAGTATAAATCAAGCAGGGGCTGGAATTTAGGGCTTGATTTACACTTGATTTATACTTGATTTGCATTTGAATTTTAAATGTGCTTATTGGGATAGATACGTCAAAATATGGTATACAATTGATGGTAGATCTATACTATAGATAGTTAGCAATCCAATGTCAAAATGTGACATTGAATTGCTTGGTGATGGTTGCTAATCTAGACACTGTGTTAAAAAGCCAGATGGTATTGACAGCAGGTCAATAACATTCTGTTATCTACTCACTTTCCAGGATGTAAAGTGAAAACGATAAATACAGATATTATTGAAAGACCTGTTGGTAGTACTACTTGTAGGGACTGGTATATACAGGGGTAACTCATGAATAGTAATAACGAAGCCGTTATCTACAGATGGCAATCTTTTTTTGGAAAGTATTTGGGAAGGATTTGGGAATAACGAAAAAGAAACATTAAAAAATTTTAAAATTATGAATGAAAATTATTGTTGTGTCACTTGAAAATAAAAAATACATAATAAAAAAAAGAAATGAATATAATTAAATCAAAACAACCAGCAAAATTAAACGAAAAATAAAAGGTAAACAAAATTTCCAGCTTTCCCAGACTAAACTAAAACTAACACCACCTTTAAACGTCAAAAAGAATTGACTCTTGCATAGTCTTTATATATTTAAGTTTTTGGGTATATATCATCTAGGGTGGTTTTCAGGAATCGATCAGGTACGCTTTTTCGTCCTTTGATAACTATAAATCCCCTGGACCAGATGGTGTTGAAGATATCCTATTGAAGTCTCATCAAAATGTCTTTAGAGCCAGCCTGGCTTATGGGTATGTTTTATTTTTCCCCAAACCTGAGAAGGACGACTACACATTGTAGAAAAGTTTTAGACCAATCCGTTTATTATCCTTTCTACTGAAAAGTCTTGAACGAATGGTTGAGAAATTCATTAGGTCAGTTACATTAATTAAATAGTGCTATGAGCACCACCCCTGACGCAGCTTTGAACTCTATGTTAGACATAGATATAAATATATGTGCCGGCATCGGAAGAGTGGGACATGGCATAAGGAGTACAGTGCAGGGTATGATTAAACAGTCTAATAGGATATTGGCATCCAATGTTTGATATGCCGTTGGACAGTACGACCTCTTGCATCGAGTTTGGTAGAAAGATTACAGTAATATTTCTGAGTAGGAAAGACTGGGGCAACCAAGAAGATGTACTCCCAAACTTCACTGACACCTTCTACTCGGATGGATCTAGTTCCTTAAATGTTTCTGGGTCTGGTTGGTATTTGAATATTGCTATGGAAAAAATGGCTGCAGTATTTTAAACTAAAGTGTTTGCTATTTTAAACCAATAGCTATAGCGATCTGGATTAGTGAAAACAGATGGAGAGATAGAATAATCAGTATCTGTAGTGACAGCCAAGTTAGGGCACTAGATTCTCCAATCCTCAAACCTTGATAATTTTTTTTTTTCAGTATGTTTCAGACTATGTATAATCGATTCATTATGCAAGGGAAACAAAATTTGAAAGTAGTAAAATTCACTCCACCCTAATATACATATAACTCAAAAATTTCCACGTGAAACTCAAATGCGCCACTACGCTCTAGTAATGATTAAAAAGTGATGTTTTGCTTAGTTTCTATTGCGTCATGTATTTACAGAATATGGATACTATCCACATACATTGGATATAAGTTTTTCTCTACATATATTAATCTCATATTTTTATTTTGTTTGAGAATATTCTCGTACCATAACATAAACTCTCTGAGTTCATTTTTGTATTTAGTGTTGCCAGATAGCAATTTCACATTTTTTACAAATCAAAGTCTTCCGTTTTTGGGAAGAGAAAAGTATTCTTTAAATAACAAGGGAAGTCTCCCTGGTGTCAACCTCCGGTCTTCAAGAAATTTGGATACACTGAGGAAAAAAATCGTAGTCAAATCAAAAATTTTCATACTCATTTTTAAAACCCTAAATTTTTTTAAAAAAATATTAATTATGAGGTTGAATTAAAATCTTAAAATTTAATATGTTTCGGTCTCAATTTTAAAATGTTCCTTTTTTAAATTAAGTATTCAAGAACTCATTTTATGGTGCCGTCATGTTGAAAATCATCATTTTGATTATAAACATTTTAAAAATGAGTTTTAAACAATTTTAACAATGACGCTTCAAAAAAATGACGCTTCAGAAACAGTGAAAAGAAAAGTTAAAAAAAAAGTGAAAAGTTTGAAAACAGTGAAAAGAGAAATAAAATAAAATTTAAAAAGTGGAAACACCAAAAATTTTATGGTTTGAAAAAATATTTCGTAGAAAGTACCTGAGATTAGAAAAATAAAAGACTTAACCGCTTTTTAAAATTTTTGGAGACAATTTTCTAGATTCTGAGACATTTTTCTATTAAAAAATTTTTGTTTTCTGAGAAACTTTTCTCCAGAAAAAGTCTAAGTTAGTTAAGCATTTTCTGAGAAATATTTTTATAAGAGAGTCAGAAGGTTTTAAACTAACTACTTCTATCCTACTCTCCTAACTGTCTGAGAAATTTCATTTGAAGTAACCAGACCTAACCCCCTATTACTATTCAGTACAATGTCCCCTTTTGTTCCTAAATGACCCCCCCTCCCGCGAAAAATGATCAAACTTTAAACTTATCATATCATCACTATCAAAAATTATTTCAAATCACAATATCAAAATGTCCCGATACAAATCCACAAAATAGTCTATATCCACTAAAACCCAAACCAAATTTCCTAAATCAAAATATCAACATGTTCCGATATAAATCTACAAAAAAGTCTACATCTACTAAAACTTAAAAAAATTTCAAATACCAATCCCCGCATAAATTCTCAACCCCCATTCAAATACAAAAAATTGCCGTGAAGGCACTTGGGCTTCCTATAGCGCTTTCATCCCCTGCCGTAGGGAATCATCAGTAGGATTTCTACATCCACTACTCGGTTCCGTAGAACCCCTGCATGGGGTTACCTTATAACTTACCATCGCTTATATAAATATAAGCGATGGTAAGTTATATAAATATAAGCGATGGTAAGTTATAAACTTCAATATGTTTTATTTGATTTTTTCTGTAAGTACAGATCGAGCACGGGCTCTAATTATATTTGTTATAAGGGTTCAAGTTGAAAAAATGCAGAAGAAAAATTGAATTTCTAAAAATTATAGACATTTCTGGTATTTCCTATACCGGTTTCAAACACCCCAGTTAGTGTCATCTTCAGTAGGATTTTAAATGTCGGTTTGTCTTGTTAATGAAAACTGTTTTTCATATATGTGAATATTTATAGTTTCTACAGAATAATATGTTTTTTTTGTTAACTAACTTGATTTTGTTATTCTTTGGTTAAAGGGCTTCTCTGATTGTTGTCGTGGAAAAAATAATTGATGAGAATTATAAACTGGACTTTAAAATATAATTCCCGGAAAGGAAATTCATAAAATAATTAAGTTAAGTATAATGTGCAATTTTTAAGTAATTTAAGTTTTTAACACAGTCAATATTGTCTGATAACATAGTTTATCATTTTACCAGGCTACATAGACGGTTTCACATAAAAAATATCAGAAGTCTTATACAAAACTGCATATTATTTCTTTATTATTTTAAATAAATTGTTTAATATTAAAAATAAAAATAAATGTTTTAATAAATAAAATAAAATGGTATGGAACAACATAAAAATATATCAACCTCAAATCAATAATTTCTCAACTTTAAATTGAAAATGAAACAACTTTGATTTTAAAACGTTAGTTTTTATTCGGCCATTTTAAAAATAAAAATAAACATTCTCAAATTAAGCATAAACAAAGTTTGTTGACTTTTGTCACTGTTATCTTTTTAATTTGAGATTGTTTTTTTTTTCTTAGTGTAGGACAATTTTTATAAAAAAAGACTTGGATTCTGAGTTATTTTTCCTATCGAAAAAGTCATAGATTTTAGAATATATTTTTAATATTAAAACTCAAAAAACTCTGAAATATTTTTAATATCGAAAAAATCTGAAATTTTTTCTAGAATTCTAGGACTTCTTTCCTATAGAAAAGATCTCAGCTTTTCCTATTAAAAAGTCTTAGATTCGGAGACATCTTTCTAATAAAATAATCTCAGATTCTGAGACATTTTTCTTAAGGAAAAATACTTAGACTCCGAGACATTTTTCCTATAAAAGTCCCAGATTCTGTATAATTTTTCCTATAGAAAAAGACTAAGATTCTATTGCATTTTTTGTATAAAAAATTCTCAAATTTTCCCTAAAGAAAATTTTCTTATTTTTGCTATAGAAAATTTGTATTTTAATTTTACTTTTTTTCCTATAAAACAATTTAAGATTTAAAAACAATTTTTCTAAACAAAACTTTTGAGATTCTTGAAAATCCTAGAAAAAATTCTCACTCTGATTTTGTTTCCTCGTTTCATTTTACCCAGAAGAATTGTCAAATTTTCAATATAGAAAATTCTCAGATTTTTCCTATTAAAAAACTCTCAGATTTTTCCTATAGAAAAACTGATAGAATTTTCATATATTTTTCAAAATTATAAGATTTTTCCTTTAAAAACGTTCTAAGAAAAATTCTCAACTTTTTTCTATAAATTCCCAAATTATTCATTTAGAAAAATTGAAAAATTTTTGTCTAGTACAATTCCCAAATATTTCGTCTAGAAAAATTTTTGTATTTTTTATAAAGAAAAGTTTTAATTTTTTGAGACTTTTATCACATAGAAAAATTCGAACATTTAAGGATTCTTAGACATTTTTCATAGAAGAATTTCTAAAAAAAATTTCTCCTATAGAAAAATTCCCCGATTTTTCCTATAGAAAACTTTTAAGGATTTTCCTATAGAAAAATTCTGAATTTTTTCTCTAAAAAAAAATTTTCAAATTTTTTCATATAGAAAAATTTTAACATTCCGCATCATTTTTCCTCTAGAGAAATTTTAAGATTCTTTAAATTTTTTCATAGAAAGTTTTTTCAGATCCATGGACATTTTTCATAGAATTTTTTTCAGAAGATTTCCTTTTCACTCTCCTTTTTTTCCTCTTTTTTTTCTTCTTTTCTTTCCTTTCTTTTTTATTTTTTTTTTCCTTTTTTTCTCTTTCGAATTCGATTTGGGGGGAAATTTCCTTTTTCGCGCCTGGTGTAGTGCAATTTTTAACATTTGATTTCTCGAAAACAAGGCAAAACACATCTCTGAAAATTTTAGAACAGATAGAAAATCGCTTAAACTTTGTTTTAAAAATTAAAAAAAAAAAAAATTAAATTGCGGCGTGTTTTTTGATAAATAAAGTTTAAGCTAAAATTTGAAAAATTGCGAACTTCTTCTGAAAATTTTCCAATTTTTATTTTTATAATCGATAGCCCATACAAAAATCTATAAAAAACATTTATTTTAAAGACTTTACTGTGTTTCATTTAATTTGGATAAATATTGAAGTAAACATACTCAGACAAAAAAGTTTGATATATCCAATATTTGACCACGCCTACATGGCCCACTTTTTGAAAAATCTTAAATTTTATTTTTGTTATTTAATAGTACCCTAAGAGCAAATACTTTGCAAATGATATTCCATTGAAACCACTATGGTTTTTCTGTAGTGGAACAGTTGGTGTGGAATGTGAAAACCGGGAAGGTGGTTTGTACGGGGGCTACAAGAAAAAATGGCCCGATTACTTTAAAATTTGAAATGGTGATTTTTGAATATGAAATACGTTTAACTGCCAAATTGCAAAAGTGTTAATACGGTTATTGGAGCCATTTAAGACAAATTCAAAGGGGCGTTTGTATGGGAGCTAGGTCTAAACATGGACCGATTTTTTCAATTTCAATAGACTTCGTCCTTGAGCCAGCATAAGCTTAAATTTCAATTGTCGGACCAATAAAATAAAAATTGCAACCTGTAACGTGCGTACAAAGTTAACATGACAGACGGACGGACGGTATACTTGAAGATAGGTCGAGGGCCAATATTTTGGTTAGTTACAAACATCAGCACGAAGTCAATATACCCTATCACGGTGCCCTCGATAGGATTTAAATAAAATTTTGGTGTTACTCTATTTTTTAAGCGAATTATGACTTTAGACGATAAAAGAAAGAAAATGAGACAAAAAAGAAAAAAAAAGTACTAGGTGCTTTTTTTGGCGGGCAAAAAAGGAGTTACAAAAAATAAAAAAGAATTAATTCTTTCAAATGCATTAACATTTTTTTATACAGATGTAAATTCGTCACATATTTACTTATGAATGAGATTTAAATATATATGCGACATATTTTTCCAGATATGAGACTTAAAAGAATAATTTCACTATTAAGTGAAACTTAATGAAATATGTCCTCGTAAATTATTTAAAAATGTAAGTTCATTAGAGTTTCCAGTTTACTACTTCGACCGACACACATCAAAAAGTTTCCTTACTTCAGACATTAGTGAGTCACGTTGTTTTAAAAGAATTTATACTTTTTTGTTAAAAACAGTGTTGGCTACCGTTACCCTTTCAATACCGTTACCGATTAAAAACCCTTTAATATTGATTACCGTTACCGTTACCAATACCGAAATAAAAAATTTTAAATACCGTTACCGATAAAAAACCGTTACCTTTATTCGGATTTTTACCGGTATTATATCGGTCTTGTTTCGGTTGCATTAATATTACTTATTTTAAATTTTTGTGGATTAAAAACATATTAAAATATTTTTAATGTACATAAAATAAAAAAAACGAATTTTTGTTCATTGCCAATCCAACCAATGATCACATTTGCAATTAACTAAATTCGAATATAGGTCTTGGACCTCATAAAGATTTTATGTTATTGATCAGTGATCGATTGTAAGCAACGTTCGTCTTTCCGTCTGTAGAAGACACGATACGGTCCAAAATAAACCTGTTAGTCTGCTGGTAAGAATACGTCTTATGGTCATAGGCTGGTTAAGTTCCGAAATGGGAAAACCAAATGAAAAAAGTTCCCCCTGAAAATCTTACGAAACCCCAAAAGAACATATTTTATTTAATTTTTTTGTCTATTTGCTTAAAAAATTAAACATTTTAATGCCGTGTGAAGTTCATTGACCAAGATTAGAAAATGCGTTTTTTTTTCTGTTCGAACCTTTTGGGGGCTTGGCTATATCAATAAAATTAAATATTAATAAAATTGTATTATTTATGCGTAAATATAAATAAAATTAATTTCTTAACATCTATGGCGAGAGAAAAGGTGTCCCTCCGATACCGCCCGCCCTACCCCTTAAAAACATCCCCTGAAACATCATTGTCAAGTTTTTTTATCCCTGACTATTTTTTTTAACAACAGGACAAACAATTTTGATAATTTTAACAGAGAAATCAGCTGATTTCAAATAAACAGTTCAGGCTGTTTATTTGAAATCAGTAGATTTCTCTATTAAAATCAGCAGATATTTCTGCTGTCTTGACGATTTTATTAGCATATTCTATCTGGATTATCCAGACAGAAATTTAGCAAATCGCGTCAGCTATTATCAGCAGATTTCTCAAATGGCTCAAAATGCAGATTTCTCATATGGCTCAAAATTTTTCGCTAATTGGACAAAGGTGTTTCTACGAACATGAGTTCGCATTTGTTGAATTACAAAATTGCATGTGATAATTTAATTCTGAGTTAATTCATAGTATTTAACACTAGTACAAATATAATTATGTATCGAAAATGTACAGAATTTAGCAGTTTCTTAATTTTTTAAACATTTTTTTTATTTTTTATGCGTTTTTAAGAAATTTGTGACTTGTTAACATTTTATTTATAATACCGGTACGTACCGGTATTGATGTTTCGGTAACAGTTTACCGTTACCGAAATAATCGGAAATACCGTTACCTTTACCGTTACCGATATAAAAAATATGTAATACCAATACCGTTACCGATACCGTTATTCGTTTCGGTTGCCAACCCTGGTTAAAAATGTTTTTAAACTGAGAAAACTCAGAAAACGATAGTTAAAATCATTTCTAATGTGTTTGCAGTACCTAAGGAAGAGTAAAATAGTTTGAAAAGATATGCAAAAAAGTGGTTGGGACTATTTCTTGATTGTCAAACTTATGGATGAACTAAAATCCTTTTTGGATTTTGTTTATTCCGCCAAAAAATATGTCAATTTTTTTGGTATTGTTGGGTTAACTTTCCCCCCTTCACAATCTAGAAACAGGATGCACCTTAAATGTGAAGTAACTCCTAGAATTAAAATTTTAAAAAAATTATACAAGAAATTTCATTTAGTCTCCCTTAATAGTGAAATTATTCCTTTAAGTTTCAGATCTGAAATAATATGTTACATATATATTTAAACCTAACTGATAAGTGAATATGTGATGAATTAACATCTGCATAAAAAAAATGTAATGCATTTGAAAGAATAAATTCTTTTTTGTAATTCTTTTTTGTGTCCGACAAAAAAAAGCGCCTAGTATTTTTTTGGTATTTTTTGGCTGATTCTCTTTATTTTATCGCCTAAAAACATAATACGCTTAAAAATTGGAGTAACACCAAAATTTTATTTAAATCCCCTCCAGGGCACCGTGCTGTACCACAGAGTGGTGTAGGGTACAAAGAATCATACATTTGCAAAAAATAGAACAAACATGGCTTTTCAATCAGTTCATTAGTTTACGTGAAATAAACATACGTACAATATATTTTTTTAATACTATTTATTTTTCATGGTATTCTTTCAGACGATTTGTGTGAGCCTCTTGAGCTCTACCAGACGGATCCTCTGGACAACCCCAATCTAAACGAGGTGCCCACTTTTCAACTGTCAAAGCTGCTGATTTTCCGGGATACTGTTCTTCGAAAATGCACCTATAGTAAAAAGCTTCTTTTGTTTTAGGTGAATTGATGGGAAATCGAACAGATGCCTTCACAAATTCTCCATCACTGACATGTTTAGCAGCAAAATGTGGTAATGCTTCAATAAGATCATAGCCAACACCATCAGAAAATTGTTCTTTTTGACGCCATAGTACTTCAGCAGGAAGATAGTTATCCTCGAAAGCTTTACGCAAAATAAATTTTTCCATTCGATTACACACAGAACCATTGTAGCAATTAAGTGGTCCCGGAATTTTATCTTCTGGCCTTATTGACATTGCATAATCTACGAAACTAGTGTCGAGAAAAGGTACTCTTAGCTCTAAACCCTTTGACATGGTTACTTTATTGGCTCGTAATATATCGGAAACATGCAACTGGTCCACACGTAACACCATTTCTTTGTGGAAATCCTCAAAGGAAGGGGCCTTGAAAAAGTACAAGTAACCGCCAAATAACTCATCTGCACCTTCTCCCGATAGAATCATTTTGATGCCGGTGCTCTTAACATAGCGCGCTAGATAAAACATTGGCAAACTGCAACGAACAGTGGCAATGTCATACGATTCTAAATGATATATCAAATCGCGGACGCCATCCAAGCAGTCATCGACTGAAAAACTAACTTCGGTATGATCACTATTAATATAATCGGCCACCATTCGAGCATATTTAAAATCAGGTGAACCCTTCATACCAACTGCAAAAGTGCGTAAACGATAATTTGGATCCCTTTCACGCATTATTTTGGTAGCAATAGAAGCGATGAGACTAGAGTCTACACCTCCCGAAAGTAAGGCTCCAAAAGGGACATCACACTGTAGATGTGAACGGACTGCAGTTTCTAAGCGTTCTCGCAACTCGCCAACATTTGCAGGTTCACAAGGAATTTTCTCTTGCCAAGGTCGACTATAAAAACGCTGAGGATTTAAGCTTCCCGGTTGACCCATGACAAAATGTCCGGGAGGGAAATTTTTTATTGTGGAGCAAAAATCCACCATACATTTCATTTCCGATGATATCCACATATTGCCTTCTGCATCTTCGCCTATATACAGCGGAATAATGCCAAAAGGATCGCGAGCAATTAATACAGTTTCAGTGTTTTTATCATACAGCACAAAGGCAAACATGCCAGTTATAATATCAAGGAGGCCTTCACCATATTCTTCGTACAGTTCAATGATGACATTACAATCACTTTTTGGTTTATAATTGGGACGTTTCTTTGCAATCTGAGCGCTCAGTTCTAAATAATTGTAGATTTCAGCATTGGCAATCAATGTTATATTGCCATCTTCCGAAAATAGAGGCTGACGGCCAGTTTTTACACCGATTACAGCAAGACGTTCATGTACCAGTGCAACTCCATGTTCGGGAATTGTTTTGACTCCTGTTTCGTCAGGACCTCGATGTCGTTGTTTTCCGCTTTGGCGATAAGCTATTTCTCGCAACGTATGCATAGATCCATAATAATTTCTTGGTAAAATTGGTTGACCATCCTTGGAGAGTATGGCGAAAATTCCACACATATTAATTGTTTTTTATTTATTACTTTAATTTTCGCGAATTCAAACTTTAAGTCGTCTTGTTTAAATATTAACTAAATTATATCCCAATTTTGGCTGGGCTTTTATATTATTTTAATGATAAATAGGAACTAAGTTAAATTTATTTAGAAATTAATTCCATTTGATTACAATAATTCTTATTTTATTACAGTTGTGTTGCGAATGTTATTGTATTATCAAAATATGTGTATTACTTAACAGCAGAGCTGGTTATATTATAATATTACTACTAAACATCAAAATGCGACCGAGGCACCACCTTATACACTTAATTACAATAGATCTGCTGGTCAAAACTACGGTCGCCAAAATTTTCCATCACATTAGGTTTTTGAGAAAATTGAGGTCAAAGTTAAAAAAAATCGTCGTTTTTGGCATTTTTGGAAACTCATTGCGGATGAAGCCGATGTGATGGCGACTTTATAATAAGTCGAGGGTAAGGCTTAAACATTACTCTTTAGGATGCAGAACTCATTTGGCCAGTCGCCTTAACCCTTTGGGCACCAATTGTCTTTCAATGATGTCTTATTCCCCAGTATCGAAAAAAAAATCAAGAGAATTTACGTTATAAAAAGACATGTAGTGGTCTAACGGTTAAAGCGACTAATCAGTTGAGCTATACATCATAAAGAGCAATGTTTGAGCTTTACCATTGACGTATTTTTAAGTCGTCAGCGGGTTCATCCGCTATAAGTTGTCAAATATGTCCGTAAACGCGATTTGTTTGTATTTCTAATTTCTCAAAAACCTGATGTAATGAAAAAGTTTAGAGACCGGATTTGTGACCTGGATAGTAATTGTAATCAAATGTATAAGGTGGTGTGCCATTTTCATAAAGTTTTTTTTTTTTCATATGATTTGCGGAAAATCGTTTTGGGGAATATTACATCATTGAGAGACAATTGGTGCCCTAAGGGTTAAGGTGACTGACCAAATGAGTTCAGCATCTTTAAGAGCAATGTTGCAGCTTTGCCCTCGACTTATTTTTGACTCGCTATCACAAGGCGATCTTTTTTAACTTTGTCCTTTTTCTAAAAAACCTGATGTGATGGAAATGTTTGGAGACAAGATCTGTGATCACTACACTTAAAATAATTACTCTGTTAAAAACTCTGTAAAATGACTGTAATCTCAATTCGACAGATATTTAAAAAAGTTATCTGCCGAAATACAGATTTTAAGAAAATAGTTTTTACCTTCTTATAACCGAAAAAACAAAATTTTATTTGTAATTTTACTTTGTAATCTCTATTGTACATATAATAAACAGAGTTTTTTTTGTTAAAATACAGATTTTTATAAAAATTCTTTGTTTTTTTTCGTAACCAAAATGCTAAATTTTAACTGTAATTATACTTATTGCTCTGTAATACAGTTTTCAAACTAAAATCTCTTCAAAAAACTTCCAAATATTTCAACCGCTCTTTAAAAAGCGTCTTAAATTACAATAAAAACTGGTAAATTTTACGAGGATGACGTGTAAAATTGGAGATACCTGTTAAAAACGTGTAAAAAATAAGAAGTTTTTTGCTTAAATCTGTATTTTAGCAGAAAACTCTGTTAATTATCAGTAAAATTAAGATTACAAAGTAAAAAGTAATATTACAGAGGAAACTTTGTTTCTTTTCACAACAAAATACAACGTATTTTCTTTAAATCTGTATTTTGACAGAAAACTCAGTCAAATATCTGTTGAATTGAGATTACAGTCATTTTACAGAGTTATTATTTTGAGTGTACCTTATTATGTGGGTTTTTACGAACATTTAAAAAAATATTTGATAAAGCGGTCCAGCCATTGGCGTATACAGGGGGGGGGGGGGGCAACAACAACAACAAAAAAATATTTTTTTTATATGTATTGGAAAACACGAATCTCACGAAAAAAACAACAAAATTTTTTTTGTTGTTGTTGTTGGGCCCTGAAAAAAGAGTCCTGCATACGCCGTTGGGTCCAGCCGTTCTGCGATTTTACATGTATCGAAAGAAGTGGCCGTGCACAATTA
This sequence comes from Pegoplata infirma, assembly GCA_963921195.1. Lineage (NCBI taxonomy): Eukaryota > Metazoa > Arthropoda > Insecta > Diptera > Anthomyiidae > Pegoplata > Pegoplata infirma. The sequence goes on along the minus strand of CAWUER010000369.1, from coordinate 32,700 downwards.
TTCTGTTCGTTAAAACCTAAGTTAGACTATAACGATTATTAAAAAAAAAATAGCCAAAACGGTCTAGTTGGTCTGCGTTTTTAGAAATATCGAAAAATTTAATTTTGGTCAAGTTTTCTTTCCGTTAAAACATGAGTTGGACTAAAGAGAATAAGCCAAATCGATCGAGTCGTTATTCGATTTTAGAAATATAAAAAAAGTGGGCGTGGTGCATTTTTCTTCCACTAAAAACCTAAGTTGAACAATAACGAACATTAAAAAAAATAGCCAAATCGGTCTAGCCGCTCTCCAATTTTAGATTAATCGAAAAAAGTGGGCTTAAAAGTGGGCGTGGCCAAGTCACCTAAGTAAGAAAAATTTGCATAATCGGTCAAGTAATGCGATTACCAACGAACGACATTTGATTTTTATTTATATAGATTGCGACCTGCATTGTGCTTTCACCGTTTTCTTGCGCAAACAGACATGTACACAAACCCCTTTTCAAACCGCCGGAATAGCACATAAAAAACAGGTTAAACCTATAGGTTTCGGTACTTATTAACATACATAAATTGCACAACAATCGGATTGTAAGTCGAGTGATAGCTCCTTGTCAGTCGTATAGGATACAAAAGCTATTTGCAAACGGAAGCAATTGCAATTTTAACAACAGATTATTTCCAGCTCTGATTGATAATGCAAGTTATAATGCTTTTTTAGGCATCAAATATGAATTTGTAATTAAAATTTAACTTTTAATAACGAATTGCTTTGAATAAATTAATATTTTTAAAGATACTTGTTTTAAAATTTTGTGTTTACTTATTTTAGATTTTATAATACTTAAAAAAGTATTAAAATTATGCCAAAATCCCGTCGTAAATCAGGTATGAATAATTTGCGTAAACTATACAGAGGAACATGGCTATAACGATATATGCTTAACAAACATTGTTTATGGTTTTTTTTTCAATGAAGTCTGTCAAACAGTTTAATGTGGTCGCTTCTGTTTAAAATCTTACACTAAAAAAACATGTCAAATTACTGGAAATGGTCTCGTAATCCCATTGTACCAATATTTGGCAGTTCTTCTTGTTTTCTAACAAAAAATTTTCGATCAAAATTAACATTTTTTTTTGTAATTTTACAAATTTTACAAAACAAATCTAGTAAATCACGAGAATTGCGCCAAAAAATTTGTATATTTACAATTTTATTGGAAAAAAATCTTGTAAAATTGCAAAAAAGCTACTAGTTTTTACTAGGAATTCCCATATAATACACTGAAAAAAATAACTATACTGAAATTAAATAAACACTGTTATTAATTTAAGTATTTTTTTTGGAATTTACTTCAACTTATCTTAATACATATAAGGTGCATTTACTTAAAACAAAGCAAATCAACTTGAAGATAGTACATGCAAATACTTAAAAAAGCACAAGAGTTTTCCTTAATTTGTTTTTTTTTTTTTAAATTAAGTTAAATATTCTATACATTTATGGCGAATTAATTGTATTTAAGAAAAAAGGCTTTATTAAAAAATTTAGTTTTACTTAAAAGAAAAAAAATTAAATTGTGAGCAAAAAAAGAAATAAGTACGTAACTTACTTAAAAATAGTATAGACATTTTCAAGACCTTAAATTAAATAATTACTAATATTTCGTCGCTGCTCCGTCATGATTTGGTATGTCGTTTGTTTATTTTTGGTATGACCCAAAGACCATTTTTGGGAAAATGGAGTTAGGAATCAATTGTATATGATTAATATGTCCTCTTTCCAAGTCCGTAATCTATTTTTTTATATATCGTATAAATTAGAAGATATCCAGCCCTAACTTTGCTTCATATCCCCAATATTAACATTATCTTAACATTGGTTTGCTGCATACGCCAATTTTCTGCACATACAGCAAATTTTACACCTAAAAGTCAAAATATTTTTCTCTACTTTTGTTTTGATGCATATAACGTTGAAAGGGTGCATATCAAAACAAACTAAAAATTGACGCTTGGTTATTGGTGTGACCCATAAACCATTTGCCAAATGGAATTAGGAATCAATTGTTTATGATTGTTATGCACTTTATTTTCATCCGGAATGAATTTATTGTAAGAATTGAAAGATATCCAGCCCCAACTTTGCTAATTATAGCCAAAATTAAAGATAATTTAATAAGGTAAACTCAGGTTGACTTTGACCCACGTGAAAGAAAATTAAATTTTTTTAAGAAAATATTCATTTAAACGGGATATGGAGCAAAACGCAACCAAGTCTTTTTGTGTTAAAATCATAATAACTTTTGATATCTTGTGCAAAAACGTATAAAAATTTATATTTTTTCTTAAAACATTTTAAGCAATCGATACCAAAAGTAAAAAACAAATCTATCGTGTAGATTTTTAATAAAGTTGATGAGAAGTTTCTTTTTCGTTTTTCTCAAAACAAAGTAAATGGTCTTTGGGTCATACCAAAAATAAGCAAACGATGTGACATTTTTGGGTTTTTTTTATTGGATAAAATGAAACCTCTATAGGTCATACGTCTGCCCACTAACCCGTTTAGCGATATCTTGAATGGTTTAGAAATTAACAAAAGTAGCTATGTGAAATCCATATGTAAATGTTCCAAAAAAAAGTGGTATGTGTAGTTTAAACCCAGTTTTTGTTAAGAAAACTTTTGCAAATATAAACAGTTTTGCTTAAAATTTTTAACATAACGGTTTTAGGCATGCTTACATACTATACTAAAAAATTAAGTATGAGATCACATTTTAAAGGGAAGCTGCCATTATAAAAAAACGATTTTTCGCGATTTCCAAAAAATGTTATATGTATCTAAACAGTTTTTTTTTTGCAGAAATTAATCACATGCATTAGTCTTTTTATACACAGGAAATCAATTCTAAAAACTAATTATGGGGTTGCAAAAAAAACGCAAAATTAATAAAATATGAGAAAAATCGCGATTTTTACCATTTAATCGCAAACAATTTTACCCAAACTTGTACTAAATTATCGTTATCAGTCTAATCCGCATTTCTAATACCAAACAAATTTACATTTGTAAAAGCAGAATTTTTTTAAATAAAAAAACTGCAACATAATGTGCAAAACTTTAACGATGATTTGCATGAAAACTGTTCCATTGATTTAAAATCGGACCTCACCATTGAAATTAGCATGCCCCAATTATATAGAAATGACTGTCAGTTCTCATGGCACAAATTTGAGTACCATTTTTTTGAGTAAAATTTTTTCGCTAAAAAAACAAAGTTCATTGAAACAACGCAGTACTTGGATGCAGATTTGTACAAAATATGGGTTTAAAAAGTGCAATTACTATCACTTTAATGAATATTAAAATTTTTTGCACCATTATCAAATTTTATAACTTAAGTTCTTTGAACAAAAACGGTCATGTGTATAAAAATGTCCAAAAATAAAAAAATTAATACCAAAAATGTTCTAACAAAATGTGTTATGTGTAGTTTTTTATGTTAACATATTCCGATTCGAGGAGCATGATGAAATAAAAGTCCTTCAATTCTCTTAACCGAAATATCAAGTTTATTAAGTTCATTAAAAAGTAAAAGTTAACAATACGTGTTCTCTGTTGAGATTTATAAAAACGAACGAATGACAGAACAAAAATATACAGTGTTGTCAACTCTCAAAAACAGCCAAGTTGACTATACTACAGTTCCTCCCCCAACAAGTAGTCATCCAACCGCTTTGGAAATCTTCTCTGTCGCGTGGGTCGTGACAATGGTGTAGCTGTTTCTTCCAAGCTGGCTGATTCAGATGCCTAGGCATTTAAGTCTGTTAAAACATTATCATCTAAAGTATCATTTGGAGGGTCATGGTTACCAATATCCGCCGTATGAGTTGTAGATGTCTATTTTACTGGAACTGGAATTTTACCCGCTTCTGTAGGTGCTGAAGGTTCTACCGGACTTATATTTTCATTTGTCGTTTGCGTATTCGAAATCCGTTGTCGTAACTGGTCAATATGCCTCGACTGGATAGTTCCGTTTGCCATAATTGTATAATTTCGAGCACCTGCTGATTGTATGCATCCAGGTAACCATTTTTCTCCTCTTCCGAAATTTCGATACCATACATCATCCCCGGTTTTAAAACTTCTTGAACTGGTCTTCTACCTCACCACAATATAAAATTTCCGGCACATTTGGCACATCAACTTGTACCTCTAAAGTTAACCGACTTAATGCATCAGCATTCTGGTGTTTTTTTCCCTCGCGGTATCTAATTTTATACTGGTAAGCCCCCAGCATCAATGACCACCGTAACATCCTGGGTGAAATGTGTTGGGATATGGGCTTCTTTGTATCGAACAATCCCAAAAGTGGTTTATGGTCGGTAACTATTGTAAATTCTCGACCGCATACAAACTGATGGAATTTCTTAATACCAAAAATGATCGAAAGTGCCTCTTTATCCAATTGCGCATAATTTTTCTCGGCTGGTTGTAATGTTCTTGATCCAAAAGCAATAGGAGCCTCACGACCGTCTGGCATTATGTGAGCCAAAACCGCCTCCACCCCGTAAGGCGAGGCATCCCCACACAAAATCAAAGGTAAATCTGGAGAATAATGTACCAATAAGTTATCTGACTGAAGTATTCTCTTCGCCTGGTTAAAGCTGTATTTTTGCTGACTACCCCATTCAAATTTCGAGTCCTTTTTCAATAGCCTGTAAAGAGGTTCAAGTAATTTACCTTTATCTCGAAAAAATCTGTCGTAAAACGTTATTAAGCCCAGAAAAGCTTGCAACTGTTGTTTATCTGTAGGTTCCGGTGCATGTGCAATAGCTCTAATTTTCTCATCCGTTGGCCGGACACCCTTTTGAGTTATATTAAATCCCAAAAACGTTACCTCATTTACTGTAAAAATACATTTGGACTTTTTTAGTTTAAGCCCTGCTTCCTGTATACGCTGGAGTGTATTTTGGGTTCATTCCCACATTTCCGCCATACTGCTACCACCAATAAGGATATCATCCAAATATACTACCACTCCTGGTATGTTGCCCAAAATACCTTCCATAATACGTTGGAAAATACTTGGTGCCGTTGAAACTCCAAACGGTAATCTGGTTACTTCGAAAAGACCCCGGTGAGTGTTCAGTGTTAAAATTTTAGCCGATTCATCATCTACTTTTACCTGTGTGTATGCCCTATCCAAATCTAATTTTGAAAACCATTTACAATTTGCGAGAGTTGCCAAAACTTCGGTATTCGTTGGTAATGGGTAAGTCTCCTTACATATCATCTGATTTACTGTACATTTGTAGTCACCACAAATTCGGGTACTACCATCCGGTTTTACAACCGGTACCACTGGAGTCGCCCACATACTAAATTTTACTGGACGCAGTACCCCTTCGTCGATCATCACCTGTAATGCTGCCTCAACCTTTGGTTTCAATGCAAAGGGCACTTGACGATTACGAAAAAATTTTGAACTACCTGAACTCGACATCCATAGCTTAACGGGTTCACCCTTATAGTCGCCTAGCTGTTCATCAAAAACTGAATTAAATTCAGAGATCTCGTGCGGTACTGATTCGATCCTGTGAAGCTGATTTGTAATACGAATTCCTAAATCGTGAAACCAATTTCGACCAATCAACGCTGGTCCCTCACCATCAATCACTAACAATGGCAAATCTATTTCATTATCTTCCACCGTCACTGGCACGTTAACTTCACCACACAATCTCAGATTCTGATCGCCTCCCCAAGTTCTTAGCTGTATTTGACTCTTCTTTAACTTAAGGTGGTAAAAATTTTTATTAAATGTTTCCTCGCCGATAATAGAATGACTGGCACCGGAATCTATTTCCATTAAAATCGGCTTATTACAAATTATAACCGTTTGCATTATGGACGAGACCGTCTTACCATTTATCGATAAAATGTAGTCTCCCCCATTTTCCTTCCGGCCAGTATCCACACGATTTACATTGGAAGGATTTTTTCCCTTTCCATAACCACCTGTCGCGTTTTCACTGGTTTTCGTTTTCGTAATACATGCCCTCTCGATGTGTCCACGCTTTTTGCAAAACCGGCACTCAACCTCCTTAAACCTACACTGGTCCGGTTTGTGATTACCACCACATCCATAGCAACTACGGCCGTGGTGTTCCTTCGTATTATTAGTGATTTTGTTAAGTTCCGGTTGGTTTTCCACTTTTAAAGCTGCCATGTTCTTTTGGGCCTCCTCACAGGCTAGAGCCTCCTCCTGGGCAATTTTTAGAGTTAGTTTGTTGTTTGACAACAATCGCTTCTGAAGATTTTCATCCCGAGTACCACATACCAATCTGTCCCGTAACATGTCATCTAAATCCTTAAATTCACAAAATTAGCTAAGTTTCCGAAGTGCTGCTAAAAATTCAGGTATTGATTCACCCTCTTTTTGGTCTCTACGATAAAAGTGAAACCGCTGTATAATTTGGTTGGGTGGTGGACAAAAGTGTTTCGATAGCAATTCAATTGCGTTTCCATACGTAAAATTATCATCCATAATATTATTCGGTATGGCCACGGATTTAAGTAGCGTATACGTATCCGCTCCACATGACGATAAAAATATCGCATTTTTAATCTTTTCATCGACCAATCCATTTGCCAAAAAGAAAAATTGCATCTGCTCCAAATACACACTCCAATTTCCGTGTGTCACATCAAATTGGCACAACTCCCCGTATTTCGACGCCATTTTAAAGTTGCGCGTGCCTTTATTTTCTTTACTGATTTGTTGATCCTCGTCGCCACTTAACATATTCCGATTCGAGGAGTATGATGAAATAAAAGTCCTTCAATTCTCTTAACCGAAATATCAAGTTTATTAAGTTCATTAAAAAGTAAAAGTTAACAATACGTGTTCTCTGTTGAGATTTATAAAAACGAACGAATGACAGAACAAAAATATACAGTGTTGTCAACTCTCAAAAACAGCCAAGTTGACTATACTACATATGTAATCCGTTAATATCTTCGATTTAGCTAAAAAATCATAATTTTTTTTATGATACATATCTATAAATTATCTTTATGTATTTAAAAGACGCATGACTTTTATAAAATATAGCAAAATGACAAAATAAAACGGTTTTTTTGCTCTCCTGAAAACTTCAATAAAAACACATACCAAATTACGATGGAGCAGCGACGATTTAATTCCAAAACGCATTTTCTTTAATTTAATCAATTTTGTTTTAATTTAAGAAAACAGTAATCTTTATTTTATTGATTTCATTGATTTTATTTGAATCCATATCTTCATCAGTTTAAGAAAGAATTTACTTAACTTAAGGAAAAAATACTTTAGGTATTTTGGGGACCCCATCTGGGGGCCCCATCTGGAGACCCCATGAGACCCTAACTTTAAATCCAAATTTCGATTTTCGCGGAATTTTCAAATGTCTTTAACTCTGCAAATACTGCAGATAGAAAAAAAGTCTAAAGGCATTTTTGTAGTCCTTAACTTGTAGAATATGACCGCCGAGAACCCAAAAGCCCTCCGAGTTATAGTTTTCGAGTTATAACATGATCAAATTTCTCAAGACCCCATTCCCATATCTCGAAAATTAAGCAAGATAGAGTGATTCTGACCAAAATTTTGGATCAAAATCAATAGTGACCCTATGATAGTGTAAGCACATACTCATGGGCAGACCCCATATATTGGGGGCCCGTAGGGTCCTCACATTGGGACTCCATAGGGTCCACAGAATCCGTAAGTTTAAGGAAATTTTTACTTATTTTAAAAAAATATTTTTCCTCTGGATAAAAGAATTTAATTTTATATTAAGTACAGTTTTACTTACTTTTAAGATATATTTAAGTAAATGAATTACTATTTTTTAGGAAAAAATATACTTGGAAGGAGCCCCCGCATTCTTAAATTAAGTTCAACATTCTTTAAAATTGGTAAATTTTTTTTTCAGTATAGTAAAAGTAGAGTGAAGTAGCAAAGTTAATGACATAATTTTTTTAGTGTATATTAATTAATTTTTAACGTTCTGTGCCATTTTGAACCCATGTTCATTAATGGGTTAATTTAAACATTTTATAATGAGATGCCTTTTTATAAAAAAAAAACTCCAAATATCCCAAAATTTGACCTTTGGCCCAAATAAAAACCGAGTTAATATTGTTCCATGTTAATAAAACGTTTAGGGTTAAAGTTTAACATTGTTTTTAATATTTATGCCTCTTACTTTCTGAAATTTTAAAATATTTACCAAATTGAGTAAATTTTGGACAAAAAATTGGTTTTCCTCGAAATCCGCTGCCCTCAAAAAATAGACATAACTAAAATTTAGGAAAAAATTTCCTTAAAAATATTTCATGAATTTTCCTATAATTTGGTTAAATTTAACTAAAAAATAAAAAATTTTCTTAACTTTGAGGAAAAAATTTTAGTTCATTTACTTATAAATAGTTCATAGTTTTCTTGAAATAAAGTTCTTTAATATAAGGAAAAAAAATTCCCTGAAAAATAAATTTTTCCAAAATCTAAGAAACATTTTTATTTTTAAGATATATTTCTTAAAAATATGTGCAGACACAATTAAGTTCAGGTTTAGTTAAAATTTTCTAGAAATAACTTCATCTCTTTCTCTTCTTAGAATTGAGGAAGTATAGATAGTATACCTCTAAGAATTTAGTTAATAACTTCTTAGAATTTAGTTAATAATTCAAAATGGCGTTATCTCGAAAACTGAATAAAATAGAGCAAAACAGAGGAAATTTTCAAAAGAAAGTACTTAAAAAAAGATGGAATAGCCTAGCTCTACATATCTGTCGGGGTCTCAAGACCCAAATTTCTAAAATTTGATATTTCCGAAATTTTATATATGCACATTAGGGATATAACTTTTTTTGAGTGCAAAATACCACTCCAGTACCATCTGGGGAATGTTGTTCTAATAATAAAAAACTGTTTTTTAGGTTGATTCGGTGAAAAAAGTTTCCGCACCGAAAGAGATTTCTAAAGTGCTTTAAATTTTTATTTATATTTTTTTAAAAATTATGATTTTTTAAATATCGCGATTTGATAAAAATTTTGCATTAGACTTATGAAAAATAGTTTGGTATTGAAGATTATATAAGAATTTTAACAAAAAATAACTTATTTAAGACAAGAATAACTGTTTTGATAAAAAAATAAATAAATGAATATAGACAAAACTTCAACGCTTTCGGTGCGGAAACTTTTTTCACGATAGAGGAAAAGTGGCACCATATTTTTTTTATATTTTTACATGCTCTATTTTACATGGCTATGGGGTGGTATTTTTGATATTTGAAAAAATTGCAAAAAGTTATATCCCTAATGCACATATCTTTATAAATACTGCCGACTCTAGAAAAAGTCCAAAGAAATTTTTGTATCTCTGGACTCGTAAAACACTTCCGCAAAATAGCCGAAAGCCCTCCGTAATAGTAGTAGTAATAGTTTTTGAGTTATTCAGTTTTTAAGATTTTCAAGACCCTATCAGGCCAATAATTCGCGTATCTCAAAAACTAAGCAAGGTAGAGCTAAACGGACAAAAGTTTTAAATCAAAATTTACGACTTAAAGAACCCAACGGTGTCTCGAGTTAACAAGGTCGGGACCCATGGGGTCCGAACCCCAATAGGGTATATATATATACTTGAACTATATATGAGGCATTCCACACCAAATGTCCCGCTACAGAAAAACATGTGTCCCGTAAATTTCTGAATAGGTTGTTTGGATATTTGTTTTTGCGTTTTTGGTTTTTCTAATTTTCAAAAACTGGGCTTAGAAAGCGTGGTCAAATATTGGAAAAATGGTCAAATTTGTAGAGTTGTCAAATATTCGTCTATTTCAAAAACCGGTTTTCGAATACTTCGAAAAACCGCCTTTTGAAAAAATCGGTTTTTCGGTTTTGTAACTAAAAACCGGTTTCGAATAATCGGTTTTTCGTTTTTTTTTTTAAATTATTTATTTAATAAAAAAGTAAAACAAAACAATAAAAAAGGAAAACAAAACAAGCATGGCCGTCTGTATAATGTCTCTGTGTAATGTCTCATGGTCATAGGCCGGCTACGTTCGTAAATTGACAAAATCGGACCAGGGGGAAAAAGTCCCCCCCCCCCTCCGAAAAACTAAACCAACCTCAGAAAAACGACGCTTTTTAACATGTTTTTTGTATTTTTGTAAAACAAAAAGAAATATTTTATGGTAGAAGAAGTCCAAAGTCTATCACTTGGACCTAGAGGATTAAAAAAAATTTTTTTTTCGGCTAGTCCCCTATTGTGGGCGTGTATATAAAAACTAGTTTAAATAATGATAAAATTGTATTACTATAGCACCAAAAGCATATCAAACAACCACCCCCACCCCAAAAAAAAAACGCACGTGTAAAATTTTTAGTTTTTGCATCTTGTAGGGTATAATAATACTGAAAAACGACGTACACTAATCGTTGAGGTTAGGTTATGGGTGTTACAAGTTGCTTATTTTATTAGGGTTTTTCTATGGGAATTACGATAAATTCCAAATTTTTTGTTAAAGCCATCGAAATTATCATAGAAAAACAAGCAACTAGTTTCTTGAAAAAAGCAAGTATCATACGACCATTACATTTCAGTAATGCCTTGTAAAGCAGATCTGATTTGGAAGATCTTTTAGATAATTTATCTGTGTAGTATCTAGTAAAATCCTTTTCAATTCAGGATTTTTAATTTCTTTTAAGGTATAATTAAACCGATCTTCAAAGTTTTGAGATGGATACTAAAAAACTACACTGAATGCAAAATAACAAAAAAAAATTAAATATAAAAAAGTCGATTATTCGAGACCAAAAAATCGGTTTCTCGAATACTTCGAAAACCGGCCTTTTTAAAAAACCGGTTTTAAAAAACCGGAAAAATAGATAAAAATCGATTTTTCGAATACTTCGGAAATCGGTTTTGACAACTCTATCAAATTTGTGGCGAGTTGCCTTGATTAAATATTTATCACATTAAAACGGAATGCACCACAATCTTAAAAATTTACATTCTTATATAGTTTTGTATGGGCTATCGATTAAAAATTTTTTTTTTTGAAAATTTTCAGAACCCGTTCTGAAATTTTTCATTTTTTAAAAATGTCAATTTATTAAAAAACATGCCACTTTTTTTTCTTTTTTAATTTTTTTTTTTTAAGTTTAGATGTTTGTCCATCCACACAAAAAAAATCAGAAACACGTTCATCGTTTTTTTCGAGAAAATCGCATTTGAACTTTAAATTTCATAACAATTTTGTAATTTGCTTGTATTTTCTTGATTTAACGTTGCGAATGAGTAATATTAATTGCATAAATATTACTCATTCGCAACGTTAAATCAAAGAAATACAAGCAAATTACAAAATTATTATGAAATTTAAAGCTTAAATGCGATTTTCTCGAAAAAAACGAAGAACGTGTTTCTGAATTTTTTTGTGTGGATGGACAAACATCTAAACTTTAAAAAAAAATTTAAAAAAGAAAAAAAAAAGTGGCATGTTTTTTAATAAATTGACATTTTTAAAAAATGGAAAATTTCAGAACGGGTTCTGAAAATTAAAAAAAAAAAAAATTTGAATCGATAGCCCATACAAAACTATATAAGAATGTACATTTTTGAGATTGTGGTGCATTCCGTTTAAATGTGATAAATATTTAATCAAGGCAACTCGCAACAAATTTTACCATTTTTGAAAAATTGAAAAATCAAAAACGCAATTTTCTAAGTTCCATATAGGGCTATCCATACAACCTATTCAGAAGTTTGCGGTACACGAATGCCTCATATATTAATAATTAAATTAATTAAAGTGCGAACTTAATTTTAGGTATTTTTATACCCCCCACTCTAGTGATAGAGGGTATATATAAGTTTGTCATTCCGTTTGTAACACCTCGAAATATTGGTCTAGGAACCCATAATGTATATATATTCATGATCCTCAATCGATTTTAACACGATCTAGCGATGTCCGTCCGTCTGTCTGTCTGTTGAAAACACGCTAACTTTTGAAAGACTTTACGGAGGCATCTGAAGTTTAGCATATATGTAGGGTATTTACCTGGTCAGATTGGTATTGCAATTCATTGAAATCGGTCCAGTGGTTCAAAAGTTATGAGCAAAAAACTGAATTTTGGCAAGGGTTTTTCTTGAATTTACGAGATAAAAAATATGCTTACTTTTGAAAGGCAATTCTCAAAAAAAAATTACTTACACTCAAAAAAAAATAACTTTAAAAAAAGTTTTTTTACACAAAATAAAATATTTCTAATCAAAAATGTTATTTTTTTTCCGCTGGAAAATTTACTATCACTTAAAAAGAGCATTGTGGAGGGTATTCATAGATTGGGCAAAGTCGAATTTAACTTTCTACTTGTTTTTAGTGTACTATATTTCAGTATCAATAATTCCAGTAAAAACAACTAAAAGTTATAGTTATTTTTACTGGTAAGAATAGTTATCGTAGTCCGCATCGATTTGCAATCTTAAAATCGAAAATTTATTTAGATTCTACAATTTATGAGGTTGTTGAATGTTGTGCTGATGACTGACTACTTAATATGGAAATAATTAATAAATGTGATAATATTTATTTATTGCAAAATTCATTATTTAGTATTATTATTATTATGGGATTAGTTTTGGATTATTGTTTTCTGTTTTATTGTCTAGCAAGTGAATGAACGAACTGAATAAATAAATACTAATTACTAAATACAATTTTCATTTAATTTAAAACACGTGAACTTATTACTTTAAAATTGGGGCGTCAAATAATTAAATAGATCGCAAAATAGTTAGAACTCTCTAAGACGACGCAGTCAAAAATTGTAGGCATTTTCAAATCAGTAATCTGTAAAGATAGTTAAAAAATAGTTTTACAACTGTTAGCTTTAAAAAGTATATAGCTAATTGTTAAAATGTAAGTTGTTTTTTCTTTTTTTGTCAACTACATGTTTGTATAGGCATGCGCGTTTACAGAAATTAATATGTGTAAGTGGCAACATTCATACGACCTGTTACACAAATGAAAACAAGTAGAAAAGTTAAATTCGACTTGGCCGAATCTATGAATACCTTCCACAATGCCCTTTTTAAGTGATAGTAAATTTTCTAACGTGAATTTTTGGTTAGAAATATTTTATTTTCTGTAAAAAAACTTTTTTTTATTAATTTTTGAAAAAAAAAAAATTATTTACTAATTTTTTTTTTGAGTGTAAATTTTTTTTGAGTGTAAAATTTTTTTTGAGTGTACTTTTTTTTGTTTTAGTGTAGAAATATTTTTGTGGGACAAAAATACCCTGTAAAATATTTTTCTGACAAATGTTTTTAAAACATGTTTAACGGGTTTTCAACACGTGAATTTAAGGTGAAACTAATATGAAATTTACGGTTTTGCTAGTAACTTTTGAACCACTGGACCGATTTGGCTGAAATTGAAAACTAACCGGACCAGAGGAACAGAAAATATATATGCCACACTTCAGCACCCTCAGAATTGCCGTTCGAAAGTTACCGTGTGTTTTATATCGTAAATTCCAGAAAAACCCTTGTCGAAATTCACTCATTTGCTTATAACTTTTGAACCACTGGACCGATTTCGCTGGATTGCAATACCAACCTGGCCAGGTAAATGTCCAACATATATGCCAAACTTCAGGAGCCTCCGTAAAGTCTTTCAAAAGTTAGCGTGTTTTCAACAGACAGACAGACGGACAGACGGACATCGCTAGATCGTCTTAAAATCGATCGAGGATCATGAATATATATACTTTATGGGGTCCTAGACAAATATTTCGAGGTGTTACAAACGGAATGACAAACTTATATATACCCTCTATCACTAGAGTGGAGGGTATAAAAATATAGTAAATTTAAAGCGAGTTGACATTAATTTAAGAAAAGTTGGGCTTGCGAGGTCTCCAAACAATTATATTATTTGTTTGTTATCATATTTCCTAAACAATTATATGTGGACAATGTGCTAGTCAGGCGCGGATCCACGGGGGGAGGGGAAATTGAAATCCCCCCCCAAACCGAATTCGAAAGAAAAAAAAAGGAAAAAGGAAAAAAAAAAGAAAAAAGAAAGAAGAGGGGAAAAAGAGAGTGGAAAGGAAATAATCTGAAAAAAAATCTATTAAAAAATGTCCAAGGGTCTGAAAAAATTTTCTATGAAAAATTTTAAAGAATCTTAAAATTTTGGGAATTTATAGAAAAAAGTTGAGAATTTTTTTCAGAACTTTTTAATAGAAAAATCTTATAATTTTGACAAATTTTGTATGAACAAGTAAAAAAGTTACATTCGGCGTTGCCGAATGTAGTGATACCCTCCACAATTTTAAAAAGATTATTTAAAAAAACTTTTTTTAAAAAGAAATTACTTTTGAAAAAAAAAAAATTTTTTTGAAAAAAAAATTCAGCAAAAAAAAAAAATTGGGGGAAAAAATCCGCGATTTTTTTGTTTTTTGTCAAGAAATATGTTCGTACTTGTTCAAATACCATTTAGTGTTTAATTATGTTGACATCAGACATGGGCGTTTATGATTACAATTGTGTAATTGATTACAGATTCAATTACAATTACATGTAATTAGTAATTGAGTTTTTTCAATTACAATTACAATTACAAGTAAAATTGAAAATTTTCAATTACTAATTACATCTAATTGTAATTGAAACTGTTATCAATTACATAATGTAATCATTAACGCCCATGTCTGTAACTTACCCTAAAGTGCCCCTAGGGGAGCCAAATGTATGACCGACCTTTCATGTAATTGTAATTGAAACTGTAATCAATTACACAACGTAATCATTAACGCCCATGTCTGGTTGACATATATCAACCAGCAGCCGAATTAAAGCATTTTGTATTTTTAGGTTATGTTGAATGTACTAAAATTTTTGAGGTGTCCTTACATTTTCGTTTATAACTTTTTAACCGCTGAACCGATATCGCTTAAATGCAATACCAAACTTCTCGGGTGAACTTCCAATAAATATGTTAAGTTTCAGTCATATCCGTGTAATATTTTGGCCGTAATCACCATTTCCACAGACAGACAGACGAATAGACGGATATCGCTAGAATGTCTTAAAATCGATCGGGGATTATGAATATATATACTTTATGGGGTCCCAGACCGATATTTCCATGAGTTACAAACGGAATGACAAACTTATATATACCCTCATCACTAGAGTGGAGGGCATAAAAATCTACAGTTTTTCTATAGGAAAAATCTGAGAATTTTCTATATTAAAAATTTGACAATTCCTCTAAGTAAAAAGAAAAGATGAAATGAAAGCATGAGTGAGAATCTTTTAGAATTTTCAAGAATCTCAAAAGTTTTCTTTAGAAATATTGTTTTTAAATCTTAAATTTTTTTATAGAAAAATAAAAGTAAAATTAAATTACAAATACAAATTTTCTATAGGAAAAATAAGAAAATTTTCTTCTGGGAAAATTTTAGAATTTTTTATACAAAAAACGCAATAGAATCTTAGACTTTTTTATAGGAAAAATTATACAGAATCTGGGACTTTTTAGGAAAAATGTTTCGGAATCTAAGTATTTTTCCTTAGGAATAATCAGGCCGTTCATGAATCCACAACGAAATTGGATTGGAAACGAAATTAAAATTTTTAGAAAAATAAATTTTTCTTTCACACCTTTCTCAATTCAAACCATATATAACATGATTAAAAAATTATAATACATAATTATAATTAGAGCCTGAGCTCAACTGTCTTTACAAAAAAAAACAAAAAAAAAAGAAATTCAAAAAAGTTTTCTATTGGGATAACGTCTCAGAATCATAAACTTTCTATTAGAAAATTATGTCAGAATTGGGTCTTTTGCTGTCAGAAAAATGCTTTAGAACCTGAAAATTTCTTGAAGAGATATTTTTCAAAATATCAAATATTTAGTTTTGTATACCCTCCACTCTAGTGATAGAGGGTATATATTAGGGTTACGACTTTTTGGATTTTTTTGCAAATATTAAAATTTACCTGCCGTAGCTAAAAAACCATAACAAAATAATAAGAATTGCATTTTTACTTTTTCGCTTCCGTCAAAAAAGTTCCCGCACCAAACGAGATGAAATTTGGTCGATATTTTCTACGTTTAATTAAAACTAAGAAAATATGATACTCAAACGGTGCGTAGGAAAGCTATTTACGGTCAAAATGACAAATGCTTTTTGGAGGGACTTTTTTGATTCCTTCAAGATTAAAATTTGGCGGTTTAACCCTTAACTGCATAACGTTAACTATTTATAACGTCAACTTTGGCAGCATGTAGCTCAAAAAGTGAAAGTCCGAGCGGCTTTATTTTAATTCGTAAGTGTTCACAAGATCTTTTTTTATATAATTCATTTATTGGAAGGGTTAAATTTACCTTACTTTTGAAAATAGGACTTAAAACAAAAAATATCTGTGACTTTTTAGAAATTGCGTTTGGTGCGGAAGGTTTTTTTGCAAAAATGGCCCGCAAATACGATTTTTAATATTATTTTTGTATTGCCTATCACGTGGTGATAGGTAAAAATTTTGTCAAAAATGAGTCGTAACCCTAGTATATATAAGTTTGTCATTCCGTTTGTAACACCTCGAAATATTGGTCTAGGACTCCATAAAGTATACATGGGGCATTCCATGTCAAATCGGACACTTTGATTTTTTTTTTTTTTAGATTTTCCCAATTTGTTAAAAGTTTTTAGTACCCTTCCTTTACTCAAACTTCTTTTACTCATAACTTTTTCAATAATGGTCCAAATTTAATTTTTTTTTCTTCAAAATTTTTGTTTTTTTACGTACTTAAAAAAAAACAAAACTAAACAATTCTTAAAAGCGCTCTAGTATGCGATTTTTAAGTTTTAAAAATTAAATCTCATTTTTGAAAATGTTTGTGCTCTTCGATTTTTTTTGAAATTTTTTTGTGTAAAATTTCTATCTTTTTTGCCCAGGAGGATCGTGGGATAACGATTATTACTATTTTTTTACATTTTTTGAAAAAATTTTATTGTAATTTTCCAATCTTAAAATCATTTCTACTGCTCCAATGGTGCGTCAGAGAGGGGTCCTTTATAAGACCGACCCCCATTAATTTTTACGTCTTAACATTTCCTTGGAATAAACTAATACCCTATCTCCAATTTCTAAGGGGGCTCCCACACAAAACGACATTTTTTTAAATTTGCTCCAACCGCTCTAACTGCCCTAATAGTGCACTTAAAGCAACAAAATGTATGACCGACCCACAATATTTTTTTAGTCCAAACATTTTTCTGAACACACCTAGTCCTTATCTTTAACTGTTAAGGCGGTCCCCATACAATTTTTTTATTTTTTGTAAATTTGTTTTATTTAATCAGCTTCTACCGGCCCAATGGTGCGTCCGAGAGGGGTCATTAGTAAGACCAACCCCCATTTATTTTTACCCTACAACATTTTTTTAAAATATACTACGCCCTATCTCCACTCCCTAAGTAGGCTCCCACACAAAATAAATTTTTTATAAAATTTGCTCCAACTGTTATTTGTATTTGTAAAAATCAAAATGGCGGATGCAATATGGCGGACAATTTTTTTTTTAAATTGTCCGATTGAACTCAAATTTTGTTTTATGCGGGTCTTGGAGTTACTGAATAAGAATTGTTACTCCAAATTTTGAAAAACAAAATGGCGAACTAAATATGCTTCTTAAAGTTTAAAGAATGATCCAACTTCGGCCAAAAGTTGTTGGATCCGGCTGAAAATATGCTTCTAGAGTATTTCGGGGTCACTGATTTCAAAATTTAACTAAAAACTAAAAAAATCAAAATGGCGCATCCAATATGGCGGACAAATTTTTTTAATAATTGTCCGATTTGACTCAAATTTTGTTTTAAGGGGGTCTTGGAGTTACTAAATCAGAATTACTGGCGTGAATTTTGAAAAACATAATGGCGGACTAAATATGCTTAGTAAAGTTTGTTACAAGTAATTAAAAAACAGTCATATTCCTTTTCTTTGTTGAAGCTAGCTGAAAGTGTCGCCTAGTTAATTTCCGGGCCTCTTATCTTAAAATCGAACTGATAAAATTCAATATGGCGGAAACAATATGGCGGCTAGATTTTTTAACTTTGTCTGATCTAACTCAAAATTAGTTTTAAGAGTATTAAGAGTGTCTGAAGTTAAATCTACGCACATTTATATATTTTTTTTTGATATAAATATGGAATTGGTGTAAATGACTTACTTAGTTTCAGAAAAGCTATTGGAAATGGTGATGACAAATTATTCACTTTTTTTTCTTTATTTTGGAAATTCAATAAAAAAGCTTTGAATTTAATTGGAAATGGTGTAACTGATATTTTCCATAATTCTACAAAAAAACTAGAAATGTAGATAATTTTTTTTTCTCCTACACTTAAGGCACTCTCTGACGATAAAAAAACTAATCAAGCCGTAAAACATTATTTTGGGTTAAATTATTTTTTTAAAAACAAATCTCGGACCACTGCATATATAGATGTAGTTTTGCCATTAATCATTTCGAGCAAGTTTGGGCAACTTTTTTTAAAAGATATGGATCCATTCTATATCAAAAAAAATATGGACCGATTGTATCGAACTGAAGATCGCTGAGGATTTTTTCGGCGCGAGGTAAATAGCTAAAAAATTATAAATTTTTTTTACAAAAAACGCGAATTTCTGCCAGGCAAATGAGTTATATTTGTCCATGTTATTTTTGTTACAAAGGCTTATATATAAGGTTGAACCACGCAAACAAAAAGTTAAACATTAGCAATAGAAGGACTTTTGGCCGGAAATCGATCTGTCTGGCCCTCTGTGCAGTGGTTCAAAAGTTATGAGCAAAAAACTGAATTTCGGCAAGGGTTTTTCGTGAATTTACGAGATAAAAGAAACGCTAACTTTCGAAAGGCAATTTTGAGGATGCTGGTTCGTGTTGAATTTCAGCCAAATCGGTCAAGTGGTTCAAAAGTAATTAGCAAAAACCTGAATTTCAGATTAGTTCCACCTTAAATTCACGTGTTGAAAACCCGTTAAACATGTTTTAAAAATTGGTAACCGGGTGAAAAATGTCAGATGTTATTCATATATTATTCATATATGCTCGCCCATATGTATTACATATATGAATCAAATGCGAAAATTGGCGGCATATGTAAATATATGGACATATATGGTCACATATGTAACATATATTTTTTTAATTTCGTTTTTCATTTTGGAGTAAAGAATTTCATAAAAATAGTTTTGAAACAAATATCACGGTGAAAAATGTCAGATGTTATTCATATATTATTCATATATGCTCGCCCATATATATTACATATATGAAGCAAATGCGAAAATTGGCGGCATATGTAAATATATGGACATATATGGTCACATACTTATGTAACATATATTTTTTTAATTCCGTTTTGCATTTTGGTGTTAAGAATTTCATTAAAATTGTTTCACTATTTTTGAAAAATTTTTGAAGTCTTAAACATTTTTTTAAAATTCAGAAAAACCCCTTTTTTATGTTTTTTTTTTTAATTTTCAAAGTTCCAAAATTTTTGGTTTTTAAGTCCCAGACACAAAATTTTTTTTGGCAACTTTTTTTCGGTTTTTAATAAAAAAATATTTTAAGAAAAAAAAAAAAAATTGAAAAATTTTCGAAGTCGGGACATCCGATTTTTTTTTTTAATTTTCGAAGTACCAAATGTTTGTAGTAAAAAAATCATTAAAAATGTTTTTAGAAAATAAATTTTGAAAAATTTTCTAAGTCCTGAGAAAAATTCAAACATCTTGTATCGGGACACATATGGAAGTACATGTCATATATGTGCAAATGTGTACATATCTGAAATTTTTTTTGAAAATTTTCAAAGTATTTTTTTGGAAATTTTTTTGTGCGTTTTGGAGTAAAAAATTTCATTTCAAAATTTCAGTTCAAATGCTTTTGAAATTTTTTTTTGAAAATTTTATAAGTCCCAGACATATGTACGTGCAGATGTCTGCATATGTGTTTTCATACATCAGCATATATGAAAAAAAAAATCAAGAAATATTGCTTCATATATGTATTCATATGGAGCATATATGATAACATATTTTTCATATGTGATCACATATGAAACATGTATGTGCATATATGAACATTTTTCACCGGGAAGTCACAAAAATATTTTACAACGTATTTTTGTCACTACTTAATATTTTTACACTAAAAAAAATACACTCGAAATAAATTTTACACTAAAAAAAAAATTTAGTAAATTAGGTTTTTTTTTTTAAATTACCCAGTCAGAAAAATACAATCGCAAAAGCGTTGTGAAAGCGTTGTGGGCGGTTGTACGAGCGTTCTGTATACCAACTTCAAAGCGCCTTCAGATGATCCGAATGATAACATCGATCTACGCTAGGTTTAAAGCGTTTTAAAAGCGATGTAAAAAAGTGCTTTGAGAACGTTTTTTTAAAGTCATAAAAGCGCTTTAAAAACCCAAAGTAAAGAATTTCTGTTTTAGTTCGGTTATAATAATTTGTTTGATTATTGTTAAAACTCCAAAAAACTTGAAAATTTTCAAAAAAAATTTCGAAACTTATTGTTAGAAAATTAAAAAAAAAAATCTAAAAATATTTTTTTTACTTAAAAAACAAAAATAAATTGACAAAAAATTGTTATTCAAAAAATAGTTTCGGATCTAAGATATTTAAAAAAAAAATCTAAAGAACTCTTAAAATGTTCCAAAAAAACGTTTTGGGATTGCTTTTTTTTTTGTTATAGTGCTTTCAGATCACTTTTCAAAAACGCTCACAAAGCGTTTAAAAATAGCGTTTTGAGAATGCTTTTTTATTGATACAGTGCTTTCAGAACGCTTTTTTTTAGAACCGTCGTCAATTTCTGCTTGGGTACTTAAAAAAAAAGTTTTTTTTACAGAAAATAAAATATTTCTAATCAACAATGTTATTTTTTGCACGTTAAAAAATTTACCATCACTTAAAAAGGGCCTTGGGGAGGGTATTCATGGATTCGGCCAAGTCGAATATAATTTTTCTACTTGTTTTATTATAGGAATAAATTTTTAAAATTTGAAAATGTTTCTATATATAGAAAAAATAAGAGTGGAACAGTAAGCAACCTTAACCAATGATTCAAATTCGACCTAAAGTTCCCTGCAAAAAAAAAATTTTGAGAAAAAAAGTCTTTTGACTTTAGATCAGTGGTGCTCTAAAAGCACTCTTGAGCTACCAAATTAAATCGAAAACGGTTTTAAAGTGTTACGAGAATTTAAAACAACTTTGCTTGAATAATGAAGTTACCTTATTATGGGTACCAGGGCACGAAGGAATAGAAGGAAACGAGAAAGCAGATGAACTCGCGAAACTTGGAGCAGATGGCATAGGTACCACCATAATGCTTTCACCGCCACTCCAGCATTACAAACTAAAACGAAATACCCTTACTGTCGCCAAGGCAAATCGAAGATGGAAGGAACTTAGGACAAGCCGTATAAGCAGAATTTTATGGCCACGCTATGATTTAGGAAGAACAAAATTCTTACTAACACTTACGAGAATAGAATGTCGTATGTTGACAGGTCTAATAACGGGACACTGTCTTGTCGGAAAACATGCCAAGAACATGAATCTTATTACGGACGCAAGCTGTAAAAGGTGCGAGACACCAGACGTCGAGGAGACCATTGAACACATCCTGTGTCACTGCCCGGCTTTGGCACGAACTCGACTATCAATTATGGGAAGTTCACAGTTCGAGACTTTGGAGGAAATTACGAGGATAGATCTGAAGAGTTTGAAACAGTTCGCGATGAAGGTCAATGTATTTAGTTTACATCGATAAGCGGAAAGAGTTTTGTGGTATCGCTATGGACCAACTGGTCTATGCGGAGTGCCCATCTGGCACCGCCACCCTAACCTAACCTAACCTAACCTAACCTTAGATCAGTGGTGCGCACACACATACTACAACATTTATGCTTGTGTGTGTAGTAGCAAGAGAAAAATCAAAAAATTTGCTCAAGCAATAGAATTTTATAGTGTACGTGAGTCGACTACGCACAAGCAGCATTTTTATCCTATTCCCACGGGAATAGGAATTACAAAAATGTCTATCACTGTTTTAGATAAAAAATTTCGTTTAGAACATGTCGATTATTTTTATTAGTTTGAAAGGTAACATCACGTAGATGAGTATAAAACAAAAATAGAGGCCGAGGTGGAAATATTTCCCCCCGCCAGCCCCATCCAAATTTGGCCTATTTTTGGGCTGAAAATCGACTTTAACCAACAGTGAAAAATCACACGCCCTCGATGAGCCTATACAGGCAGGTGTGGATGCTCTATAATGTAAGTAGTTTACACCAAGCGGAAATTTTAAACACCGCCTTTTTTATTGTGGGCGTGGCAGCAAAAATTGCAAAAAATCCAATTTTTGGAAATTTTGTGAAAGGAAATTGGGAATTGGAAGATTTAATGCATCAAAACTTAAAATTTCTTTTTGCTATCACATTTCAATTAGTAAGAACCCTGTTGGCAACGTTCTCGAGGCATTATTAGTGACGGCGCGGTGACATGTCAAAGTCACTGCTGACATCCACAAGGCATCTCTATGTACCACAGTACAGACTAGTATGCAAACACTGGTGCTAATTGCGTACTTTCCAATATGGTGGTATGGTTTTTAGTACAGAATGATCATCGCTGCCTAGTATATGTGTGCCTGTACGTGTGAGCTTTTGTGCGTGTATTTATGATGTTTGTTTACGTTTTGTATGAAACGTCAAAAGTTACACCGTGTGCTGTCACTAATAATTACACCCATCAGATGCAACTCTGTAATACTACTACTCATGTACTGTGCTATGTACTAAGTTGAGGACATTTTCATATAAATTTTCAATATGTCCTCACTCAAAGTCATGTCACCTAAGACTTCTTTGGGAAATTTTCTGATGTAGATCAAACGAAAATACAAAAAATTTTCGTATTTCCTTTAGTTTTTACTTTTATCCATTTTCCTTTATAAGTTATTTTTCTCATATTAAGAAAAAACTTTTTGTATTTTTAGTCCCAGTTGGATTTGAACCTGGAACCTCCAGTTTATTAGTCTCACACCTAACTACTTGCTCCAAACTTTATTTTCAAAATTGCTTGTCTATTTATTACTTCTATAGTAATTGTTAGATTTTGATTTTATTTTAAATAAGTCGATGATATTGCCATCTTTTTCTTGGAAATTAAAGAGTTACCCAGACTTATCCTGAAGTCATTTCCTTATTGAAGTCTTGGAGAAATTGTCCACATTCTTAAAACAAACATTCATTGTTGAAAATGTTAGGAAATGTCATCAAGGATTGCGTATTATTTGTCAGAACCTGAAAACATTTTCTTAATTACTCACTATGTAAATTTCCTCAGTGGCACATTTTTCAACTGGGAACTAGTTAGAGGTTCGTTCCAAAAAAAATTTTTGGGAGCAAAAAATAACAGAGGTCGGTCTGACATTTTACCCTTCTAGAAGGCATCATTGGAGCGGTAGGAGCTACGTTATTAAAACAAGTTTATAAAAAATAAAAAAATGTAAGGAGACCACCTTGAGGGTTGAAGATTGAGGCTAAGTATGTTCTGGAAAAAAGTTAGTGTGAAAAAAATATTGGGGGTCGGTCATACATTTGACACCTCTAGGGGCACCTTTAGGACAGTTAGAGCGATGTGAGCTAATTTCATAGAAATGTCATTTTGTATGGGAGCCCCCTTGTGGAGTGGAGATAGAGAGTACGTTTGTTCTCCACTCCCTAAGATAGCTTCTATACAAAAGTTACATTTTTTAAAAAATCTAGCGAAATTTTAAGAGTTGAATTTTTTATTATTCATTATGCAACAAAAATTTGGTTTTTACGCACAACATTATGAAATTTTGTATTTTAATAGTTCTTACTAATAGAAATTGATGTCAAAAAGAATTTTAAGATTTGGTGCATTAAATCCCCTAATTACCAATTTCCTTTCTCAAAATTTTCAAATATATGATTTTTTGCAAATTTTGCTGCCATGCCCACATGATAGAGCGTGCGTTTTTTTCACAGTGGATTTAGACAGATAGATAGTTTTCTTTATTTTTTCTTTCCCTTTTTAAAATGGCTCTATCTCGGAAAGTATAAGAGATAATCACACTTATGCACGTTTTTTTAGTCCTCTACACTCAAAAAAAAAAATTGTCAAATTACTAGAAAAATTCTCGTAATCCCATTTTACCAATATTTGACAGTTTTCCTTGTTTTTTAACAAATAATTTTCGATCGAAATTTACATTTTTTTTGTAATGTTACAGTTTTTCTTGCAATTTTACAAAAATTTCTCTAGTAAATTTACGAGAATTTCTTGTAAGTTTTATATCGCCAAAAAAGTTGTAATTTTACAATTTTAGTATCTTTTTTTTATATAATTTAAGTAATTTTATTTTTATATAAATTTACAAAAAAGTTCGTAATTTTTACTAGGAATTCTAGTAAAATAGGAGGTAGCAAAAAATCTTGTAAATTTACAATTTTTTTGGTAAAAAGCTTGTGAAATTACAAAACTATTGGTAAAAAACTTGTAAAATAACCAGGAATTCTTGTCAAATAGAACGTAGCAAAAAAAAAGTTTAGAAGTCTGATAACAAACGACAAATTGCAACTTTTAAAGAGTTCGTATGCAAAAGGTACCCTACTTTGTGGGGTCCTGCTCCTTCCCCCGTTCAACCGCTGGGCCCCAACTTCCAAACTTAAGCTTAAAAACACATTATCTATGACAATTCTAAATTTAATGGCTATTTGTGCAGTACCTACTGAATGGCTAAAGTATTTCCAAAAAACATAGTGCAACATAGCGTATGAGTATTATTTATGCAAATATTTGTTGCTCATCCGTTATGTTCATTGTACTTATTAAATTTAATATTCAAATGTGATTGACCTTTTTAAAAAATGTGAAATTTTAGAACGAGTAAAAATGTTTTATCGATAGAGCATAAAAAAGTTTACAAGAATGCTAATTTTTTAGATTATGGTGCATTCCGTTTTGATTTAATAAATATTTAATCAGGGTAACTTGACACAAATTTGATAATTTTTTCAATATTAAGCCACGCCTCTTTTTAAGCCCATTTTTTGAATAATTGAAAACCAAAAACGCAATTTTCTTAGTGCCATACAGGCGGGAGCGGGTTTACGGGGGGAATGTAAATCCCCACCCCCCAAACCGAATTTGAAAGAAAAGGAAAAAAGAAAAAAAGGAAAAGAAAAGAAAAAGAAAAAAAGAAAGGAAAGGGAAATAAATGAAATCTTTAAACTTTTCTGTAGGAAAAATAAGAAAATTTTCTTCAGGAAAAATTAAAGAATTTTTTATTGCAAAAATGTATTAGAATCTGAAAATTGTCACAGTATCTGAAATTTTTTCTATTAACAAATATTTCAGAATCTAAGACTTTTTTAAGGAAAAATGTCTTATTGCTAGATTCTGAGACATTATCTCTAATTGATATACATCTCAAGACTTTATAATAGGAAAAGATAAGACCTTTTCTATAGGAAAAAAAAACTACAAATCCTAAAAAAAAAATCTTAGACTGGAAAAATGTCTCAGAATCTATGAGTAGGAAAAATGTCTCAGAATCTATGAGTTTCTATATACAAAAAAAATTCTAGAATCCGATACTTTTTCTGAAGTAAAAATGACTCAGAATCTGAGACATTTTCTATAAAAATGACTCAAAATCTGAGACTTTAAGGAAAAATGTCCCAGAATTTGAGAAAAAATGTTTTAGAATTTATGGCTTTTTTGTAGGAAATTTTCTTAGATTCTCATGCTTTTCAATAGGAAATATATTTCAAGAAATGTTTGAGAATCTTAGATATTTTTTAAGGAATAGTGTCTCATAGATCTACACCATTTACAGATGTAATTCGAAAAAGATCAATTGTAATTCGAAGATTCTATTTGTAATTCGAAGATTCTATTTGTAATTCGAAGATTCCATTTGTAATTCGAAGATTCCATTTGTAATTCGAATACTCCAATTGTAATTCGAAGATTCCAATTGTAATTCGAATACTCCAGTTGTAATTCGTAAAAGATCAATTGTAATTCGTAAAAGATCAATTGTAATTCGTAAAAGATCAATTGTAATTCGAAAAAGATCAATTGTAATTCGAAAAAGATCAATTGTAATTCGTAAAAGATCAATTGTAATTCGAAAAAGATCAATTGTAATTCGTAAAAGATCAATTGTAATTCGTAAAAGATCAATTGTAATTCGAAGATTCCATTTGTAATTCGTAAAAGATCAATTGTAATTCGTAAAAGATCAATTGTAATTCGAAAAAGATCAATTGTAATTCGAAAAAGATCAATTGTAATTCGTAAAAGATCAATTGTAATTCGTAAAAGATCAATTGTAATTCGTAAAAGATCAATTGTAATTCGAAAAAGATCAATTGTAATTCGTAAAAGATCAATTGTAATTCGAAAAAGATCAATTGTAATTCGTAAAAGATCAATTGTAATTCGAAAAAGATCAATTGTAATTCGTAAAAGATCGATTGTAATTCGTAAAAGATCAATTGTAATTCGAAGATTCCAATTGTAATTCGAAAAACATCAACTGAATTTACATTGATAATTTACGAATTACAATTGGAATCTTCGAATTACAATTGATCTTTTACGAATTACAATTGATCTTTTACGAATTACAATTGATCTTTTTCGAATTACAATTGATCTTTTACGAATTACAATTGATCTTTTTCGAAATACAATTGATCTTTTACGAATTACAATTGATCTTTTTCGAATTACAATTGATCTTTTACGAATTACAATTGATCTTTTACGAATTACAATTGATCTTTTACGAATTACAATTGATCTTTTTCGAATTACAATTGATCTTTTTCGAATTACAATTGATCTTTTACGAATTACAATTGATCTTTTACGAATTACAAATGGAATCTTCGAATTACAATTGATCTTTTACGAATTACAATTGATCTTTTACGAATTACAATTGATCTTTTTCGAATTACAATTGATCTTTTACGAATTACAATTGATCTTTTTCGAATTACAATTGATCTTTTACGAATTACAATTGATCTTTTACGAATTTCAATTGATCTTTTACGAATTACAATTGATCTTTTACGAATTACAATTGGAATCTTCGAATTACAAATGGAATCTTCGAATTACAATTGGAGTATTCGAATTACAAATGGAATCTTCGAATTACAAATGGAATCTTCGAATTACAAATGGAATCTTCGAATTACAAATAGAATCTTCGAATTACAATTGATCTTTTTCGAATTACATCTGTAAATGGTGTACACTTTTCTATAGAAAAATGTCTCTGATTCAAGGAAATTGCATCAAACAATTTTTAAAAGCATTAAAGTTTTTAAATTTTTATACCCTCCACTCTACACCATTTACAGATGTAATTCGAAAAAGATCAATTGTAATTCGAAGATTCTATTTGTAATTCGAAGATTCCATTTGTAATTCGAAGATTCCATTTGTAATTCGAAGATTCCATTTGTAATTCGAAAATTATACTTGTAATTCGAAGATTCTATTTGTAATTCGAAGATTCCATTTGTAATTCGAAGATTCCAATTGTAATTCGAAAAATATCAACTGAATTTCCATTGATATTTTACGAATTACAATTGGAATCTTCGAATTACAAATGGAATCTTCGAATTACAAATAGAATTTTCGAATTACAAATAGAATCTTCGAATTACAAATAGAATTTTCGAATTACAAATGGAATCTTCGAATTACAAATGGAATCTTCGAATTACAAGTAGAATCTTCGAATTACAATTGATCTTTTACGAATTACATCTGTAAATGGTGTAGTGATAGAGGGTATATATAAGTTTGTCATTCCATTTGTAACACCTCGAAATATTGGTCTAGGACCCCATAAAGTATATATATTTATGATCCTCGATCGATTTTAAGTCGATCTAGCGATGTCCGTCCGTCCGTCAGTCTGTCTGTCTGTCCGTCCGTAGAAAACACGCTAACTTTTGAAAGACTTTACAGAGGCTACTGAAGTTTGGCATATATGTTTGTCATTTACCTGGTCAGGTTGGTATTGCAATCCAGCCAAATCGGTCTAGTGGTTCAAAAGTTATGAGCAAAAGAGTAAATTTCGGCAAGGGTGTTTCGCGAATTTACGAGATAAAAAACACGATAACTTTCGAAAGACAATAATGAGACTACTGAAGCTTGTCACGTATTTTTGCCGTTCCCCGGGTCTATTTAGTATTAAATTTCAGCTCAATCGGTCCAGTGGTTCAAAAGTTATAAGCAAAATCCTGAATTTCAAATTAGTTTCATCTAAAATGCCACGTGTTTTAACAAGTTTTAAAAGCATTGGTGGCAACTAAACAATGCTTTTCAAACTTGTTTAATTTTTTAAGCAATGCTTTTTAAACTTGTTTAGTTCTAAAAGCATTGGTAACTTAAAAATTACACTCGAAAAAAATTTTACACTCAAAAAAAATTTTACACTCAAAAAAAAAAAAAAAAAAATACACAAAAAAAAATTTTTTTTTTTTTTTTTTACAAAAATGACAATATTTTGTGTACATACGTACGTGCATTCACTCAGAAATATTTTTACAGTAAAAAAACATTACACTCGAAAAAAAACTTTCCAGTAAAAAAAAAAAAATAGTAATTTTTCTTTTTTTTTTTAAAAAAAAGGCAAAAAAGAGTTTTTTACTCAAAATAAAATATGTTACACTCAAAAAAAATTTTACACTCAAAAAAAAATTGCACAAAAAAGTTTAGTTTTTTTTTTACAAAAATGACAATATTTTGTGTACATACGTACGTGCATTCATTCAGAAATATTTTCACAGTAAAAAAACATAACACTCAAAAAAAAATTATACTCAAAAAAAAAATTTGTAATTTTTTTTTTTTTTTAAAGGCAAAAAAAGAGTTTTTACTCAAAATAAAATATTTCTAATCAAAATTGGTAATTTTTTCACGATAAAAAAATGTACCACCCTTTAAAAAAATGCATTGTGGAGGGTATTCATAGATTCGGCAAAGTCCAATTTAACTTTTCTACTTGTTTAATCTCAGTCACTTTATATAGAATAGTGATTCAAAAACTGAAAATTTTAGAATTTTCTGTAGAAAAATAGAATAGAAAAAAATTTCTGAGCCCAAGAAGTTTTCTAGGGGGGAAAAAGTCACAAAATCTAAGAATTTATCTATATGAAGAATTTTTCTAAATAAAGGAATTTTTTGGTGTATCAGAATTTTATAAATTCTAAAAGCTTTCTATAGCAAAAAGCCTCAGAACTTCAAAATTTTTCTATTGGGATATTGTGTAAGAATCATAAATCATGACTCAGAAAAAAAAATCAAAATCAGGAAACATTTTTGCATAAACATGTCTGAAATCTGATATATTTTCTATTGGAAAAATATCATGAAATTTGGGTCTTTTATTGTGTCAGAAAAGTGCTTTAGGACCTGATTTTCTTAAGGAGACATTTTTCAAAATATCGAAAATTTTCTTATGTTCTTAAACCTTTTCTATAGGAATAAAAATAAAATAATCAAGAGATAAGCACTTAAAAACTTTAACTAAAAATTCATATCCGACCTGAGGTTTTCTGCAAAAAATTTCCCCACCCCCAAGAGCTGGATCCGCGCCTGCATATAGGGTAGAGTTTGCAAATAATCGAGATATCTCATAATCGCGATTACGATCGCCGTTTATTGCGATTATCGATTAATCGAATTTTTAAATAAATTGAATTGCAATAGATTTATTAAAAATTCTTTTAAAATTGAAATTTCCAAACGTATTAAAATACAAAAATTAATATTTTAACATATAAAGTGTTCGATTTGGGAGTACTTTTTCACCATTCACCTAATTTTTAAAAGTTTGTTATTCTTTCAAATTTTAATATTTTAAATAATTGCGATAAAAATTTAAAAATCTTAAAATTCGAAAGGATATCAAATTTTTAAAAGTAAGGTGAATGGTTAAAGAGTGCTCCCAAATCGAGCACAATATATTTATGTTTGAGGTCAATCGAATTGAGTTAACCCGTAGCGGCAATCAAAGTTATAGATTTATGAAAACTAAAAAAATACGTCTTGCAAAAATAAATTTGGTCAAGCGGGTTTCGAGATATAATTCGCCATTTGCAAAAAATGTCGGTTTTCCAAAGTATAATTTGTTTTTTTTAATCTCAACATTTTTTTCTCATAAGCTTGAGACAAACTTTCATTTTAATTTAAGTTGAATCCGATCATTTGAACCTGTGCACTGTGGTTCCAAATTCAAATCTAGGTGGACAAAAGTCTAAAAAGTTTGAACCTTTAAATTAAACAACGGTAGGTGTTTTAAATAGCTAACAACATGCCTAGACTAGACGCAAAATATTTTGATTAAATAAGGGGTTTAACTTTGTCCCCGCAGCACTAGAACATCAATGTTTGTTCACGAAAATGTTTGTAATTAAAAACTAAGCAAATCAATACAAAACTAAGTAGCTTATACCAAGTGAATTATTTGCAGGAGATTGCCGTGAATTGTTTTTTATATAGCCATGGGTATATACTTATCAAACAAATTTTCATGGGTTCGAAGTTGTTTCGCGATTTCTTAATATCGGTTTTTGAAGTTAGGGTCATAATTAAAAAAAAAAAAAAAAAATAGATTTTCAATATTTCAAAGCTTGCCAAAAAAAACCGCTCCAAGTTGCGGGCAAGCCACTATATACATCTCTTAAAGTAACTATCAGAGAGTATGTTTCATCTTTCATCTCATTCAGCTGGACGCCGCATTTTTTATAGCGTTTTTAAAAAAGTAATTTTTTCTGCAATTTTTATAACTCTCAAGAAAATGCTTATAATATTCAGGATCTTCTGCACATATTTTTGCAACAAATACCTCTACAAAATTTTCCATAATTGTTATATCACATATTTTGCTTTTCCCGCCACTCTAGAAGCACAAAAAGGATTTAATTCGAACATTCTAAAAAAACTACACATTAAAAGTAATTCGACATAGCTGGGCTTTACTGTAATGCACAGAAAAGCTTTTTATATCATTTTTAAATACTTCCTTTAAATTTAGTGCTTTAAAGTAGCAAAAAGTAATTTACTTTTTCCAGTTGTAGCGAAAAGTCCAATTAAGTTGAAGCTATTTCAGTGAAACCCACTGTATTTTCAAAAATATTGAAGCTACAATTTTTTAAAGCATTTTTTTGAAATCAGCGACCACAAAAACATAAAATATCATGGTTAAATACTTTTGTCCACCTAGTTTTGGAATTGGAACCACAGTGCTGTGGGGCCTTTCGATCAAAACTTTAGATTTTTGGAAAACTTTCGAAAAATTAAAAAAATCGATCGAAAAGCTGCATGGTTTTAAATAATTCGATTTGGCTCAAATAAAGTTTCAATAACAGTTTATTTTTCAAGTTTTATAAAAGGATCAATGAAATTTTTTTTTTTTAAATTTCTTGAATGTCACTTTTGGATATTTTTTGACAAGTTTTTAATAGCGATATCTCGAAAACCGTGCAATCGATTTCAGAAAATTTTTGATATTCGTATTGAGCATACCAAAATCAATAAAATATATCGCAAATTATTTATATTTTTAAACTTTTTTCAAAATTCCAAATTTTTTTGGAGGAAATTTTCATTATGTATTAAATTCGTTATCAAAGCAATAAATTTGATAGAAAATGATTAATCGTAATCGCATGATTTTTTTTTTGCCGATTACGATTACGATTAATTGGTGCGATTAATCGCGATTACGATTACGATTTTAATCGTTTTGTAAACTCCAATATAGGGCTATCAATACAACTTATTCAGAAATTCATGGGACACATGTTTTTTTTTTTGGTGGACATTTGGTGTGGAACGCCTCGTTTGTATCTTGCACTCACACTCAAAATAACAAAAATTGTAAAATGACTTACTGTTTATTTGCTACCTCCCATTTGACGAGAATTCCTAGTAATTTTACAAGCTTTTTACCAATAAAATTTTAAATTTACAACTTTTTGGGGCAATAAAACTTACAAGGAATTCTGAATTTACTCGATTTTTTTTGTAAAATTTTCTTGCAAGTTTGTAAAAAAAAATATAAAATATAAAAAAAAGATGTGGGCCTCTGTTCTGTCTTTCACAACTTTTCAATTCACATGAAAATTTCCGAATTACATGAAATCAAGTTTAGTGTTTTGTTGATCACGGTTTCATTCGAAGTTGAAATCGTTTTACTTTCACCAAATTTTATTTATGTGAAACAAAACGAAAAAGAAATTCGGATGTGAAATCTAGAACACCAAAAAAATTCGGAAATTTTCATTTTCACATTTTTTATGCGAATTACTTTTTTTGGAACAGCGGCCGTAAATTAAATTTACTAAATTTCGATTTGTTAAAAAACAAGGAAAACTGTCAAATATTAATAAAATGGGATTACAAGACTTTTTATAGTAATTTGACAATTATTTTTGAGTGTGTTTTGACTTTGTTGAGTTGAGGGTGGGTTGTACTTTCAGATTTTTTTGGTACCGATCATTCA
>CAWUER010000368.1:0-26312 GCA_963921195.1 Pegoplata infirma | reverse complement strand
AAATCGACTTGGAAATATTTTTTAAAAAATTTCTAAAAAATATCTATAAATAATTTCCTTTTCCAGTGCGACTCTCGTATCGCAATTAATATTTGCTCAATCTGGACAGTATCAAGCTTAAATTAAAGCTTGGAAAATTTCTTACAAAGCTTTTTTTTTTTTCAAAAATAGCCGATTTGGGACAACTTTTATATATTTTTTTTATAACAAAAGTCTCATTATTTATTCTGAGACTACTTTTTATACACTCAAACAAAAAACAACCTTGTAAAATTACAAAAAAAAACTTGTAACTTTTTTTTGTTTGCTACCTCATATTTGACAAAAATTCTTAGTAATTTTACAAGATTTTTACCAATAATTTTGTAATTTTTCTAGGTTTTTACCAATAAAATTGTAAATTTACAAATTTTTTGACACGATAAAATTTACAAATAGGTTTCGTAATTGTACTAGATTTTTTGTTACCTCCTGTTTTACGAGAATTCCTAGTAATTTTACAAACTTTTTACCAATAATTTTGTAATTTTACAAGCTTTTTACCAATATAATTGTAAATTTACAGTTTTTTGGCGCAATTAAAATTACAAGGAATTGAATTTACTAGATTTTTTTGTAAAATTATCTTGAAAATTTTTAAAATTACAAAAAAAAATTGTAAAATTACAAAAAAATTTAAATTTCGATTTGTTAAAAAACAAGGCAAACTGTCAAATATTGGTAAAATGGGATCACGAGACTTTTCCTAGTAATTTGACAAAGTTTTTTTTTTTTTTTTGTGTAGAAAAGATAGTTTTAAACATTTTCTATGCAGAAAAAGGGATCGCAGAAACTAAGCCCCACATTAGGCGCCAATTTTTATGGTGTAGAAATATCTTAAATCTGGGAATTTGCTAAAAATTCTGGTAAAATTTTAATTTTAAAAATTTTACTCTCAGTTTTCCCAACACTTTTGAAACAGTGTTTTTTGTGTATTCATGTGTATAAGTTCTTATTTTCTAAATTAGTCATTTGTTTTCTCAGGTGTATGTTTATGTTTTATATTTTAGTTTTGAAAATTACTCAAGTTTTTTTTGTTTTTTGTTTTTGCTACTTGCGCGCCTGTATGTGAAAGGTATGCTCTGCATGAGTATGAGTTTATCATCTTATTGTTTTAAACTAGAATATTGCGTGTCAAGAGCAACTTTATTTTACATAGTTTTTTTGTGTAAACCCTCCTTCACACAAAAACTTGCACAAAAAAAAAGTGGAAAACCACATAACTTCGTGTGTGTGATTTCAAATGATTTTAATAAGCTTCTTTTGCTACATTTCTATTATATTTACATGGTGTTGGAGTATCTCATCATCACCTTTGTCTTTTAGTTTTTCAAACAAAAAAAAATATTTAAGAAAAAAAAACTTCATAAAAAAATTACAGCACGTCATCTAATTGTGAGAATTTTTTTTATTATTTATTTTTCATTTGTGTGATACTTTTGTGTTTTTTTTTTTGGTTTAAAATAAAAAGGGGTAAGAGTTTATCTACTTGGAATATTAGGGTAAAAAGTTTTGAGGTTTCTTTGCCTGAAATATTAAGACATTTGCTTTATCTTTGAAGTAGAAGAAAATGGATCAAAGTTTCTGAATCTTTAACAAATATTCGGAACGAATGTTGTTACAACGAAATAAAAATGTATTTATTTTTCTTTATTATATTTATTCGAATAGAGGATTATTCAAGTCCGAGGCCCAAAAATTAGAGTTTCTGAATAACCGATAAATTTAGTAACCGCGGTTACGGTTATAAAAAATTAAATAACCGATCGGTTTCGGTTATTTTCGGTTATCAGTAAAAAATGTATTCCGGTGGAAAAACTTCATTTTAAAATAGTTTTTTATTAGAATCGAATTCAGTTTAAATTCCCGTTTTGGTTTAGCTTCCGCTTATGTCTTTAAACAGAAGAATTCAGTTCATCTTCCAAAGTTCCAGTGGTTCCTTAAGTTAAGAACTGGATATTTCTTCAACTGGATATAAACAGTTAATAATAAAGCCAAAAATTTTAAATTAAAATATTTTAAATTTGCCATTATAAACCGTATTTTTATTGAGACGAACAATCTTACATTAAGTTTTCTGAAACTTCAAATTTCTAAAATTTGTCTCCACTAGTTTGTTGTTTTTTTGAATTGCGTAAACCAAAAATAAGTCTAAACCCAAAATTGGAAAAGTTGTCGTTGGATTCATGGATATTGACAGTTATTTATTGCCTACCTCTAGTGCTTGTCCATTCATAGTTATGCTAAAATTTTCCCATTTTGAATCTCAAAAAAATTAAGAGGCTATATATATATTTAAGCTAAGTATATTCGTAACAAAAAACGGGCAATTAACTTTTTTACACTCATTTTGATTAAAAGTAAAAACTTGACACTAAACTCCCAATTTTTAATTAGGGAAAGTGTCACTATAGTTATTCTGGTGAATATAATATGAATCGAACAGTCACTGTAACATTAAAATGTTAAAGTGACTACGTGGCTGTGAAATTTCGCGTATGCAAAAGTTAATAATTAAAATTTTTTAACGAAAAACATATAAAATATATATAATGCAAAAAAATAAATATAAAAAATCTATTCTATTGTTAAAAAGCGGATAACCGAAAATATATGGGTCGGTTTCGGGTTCGGTTTTTGGCTTTAATAACCGCGGTTTCGGTTACGGTTTTAACCGAAACAGAAACTCTACCAAAAATTATATTTATGATATTCTTATTCTTAGAATATCAAAAATATAACTTTTATTCTTAAAATATCATTAATATAATTTTTGGGCCTCGAACTAGAATAATACGGTAAGACTACAATATTTGGAACTTTCATCTATTGAATCTTCAACAAAGCTATATTTGAAACGAATGTTGTAACAACATAATAAAAAAGTTTTTATTCTGCCTTTATTATATTTATTCGAAGAGAGGATTATTCTAGTTCGAGGCCCAACAATTATATTTACGATATTCTTATTCTTAGAAAATCATAAATATAATTTTTATTCTTAGAATATCATAAATATAATTTTTGGGCCTCGAACTAGAATAATACGATTAGACTGCAATATTTGGAACTTTCATCTGGTTCCAAAGGATCATTTTTTAAATGTTTAGATAGCTTTTTAATTTGAATGTCGATTTTCTAGATTTCCAACAAAATTCAGCTCAAAAAAACTTTAATCTTTAACCAAAACCTTTTTCCAGAAATATTGTACAATATTTTGTGTGCCCAATAAACCATTTTAAAAATTTAATTTAAACAAACAATTATTTATATACTACCTCCCTAATGGATATGCTAATGTAATTATTGTATTTTCAAGTTCTTATTATATTTTTATAGGGGTCAGTGAATTTATGATTAATGTTTAACAATAAGAATTATGTATCTTAAAATTTGATTTATATGGCAACAAAAAAAAAAGTTTTAAGACCATTTTAAAGATAAAAATCAAATGGCTTTTTATTAAACTTAAACATGCAAAACTTAAAATGGATATCATTTTTATAAAAAAAAAATGAATAATGATTATTAAAATTATTTTTTAAAGTCAGCCATTAAGACTTCACAAGTCTTTCTCTTAAGTGCTAATTTTACGGGAGTTTGGGACAATTTGAACAGCGCCTTATGCCATCCTATCTTAAAATATCATTAAATCAATTGAAATTGTCAAAAAATAAAAAAAAAATTCCATACACAAACAAGTAAAAGTGTTTAATTCGGCTGTGTCGAATTTTTATACCCTCCAATATGTTAAAAAAATTACAGGGTGTCTTTTTTTTGGGGGGAGGCCACAGGGGATACCTTTCCCTACGCAATAAATGTTTCCTAATTCATTTATTTTGCATTTTGCACTATATTAATACAATTTTTCATTATGTAGTTTATTTTTTTTAACCACGCCCACAAAAGGGGGCGGACCAAAAAACCATTTTCTAGTTCCCTGTATTCTCTTACATTACTTTGAAACAAGTAAGAGTGTTAAATTCGGCTGTGCCGAGTTTTTAATACCCAAAAAAAACAAGTAAGAAAATTAGACCGACCATATAATACCCTACACCAGAGTTTCCCGGAAAATGGGTTCGATGGACCGTTTAGATCTTTATTTTGTCAAATCTTTAATAAGTGTAAAAACACTCACAAATCAAATTTGAGTGAAATATATTTGTTGACAATAAACCGCTTTAACTGAATATCGGGCGAAATTTTCACAAGAGGCCTAAGTCCTAAACTGGTCCGATGATTATCAGATTTTATAAGGTTATTTAAGTACGCGTTTAATATACACAAACAAAATTTTAATTAAATATTTTCTATTTTCATGAAATTTGATGGGGAAGATGGTTTGTATGGGGGCTACAAGAAGAACTGGTCCGATTTATTTAAAATTCGAAATGGTGATTTGTGAAGACAAAACACGTTTACGTGCCAAATTTTGAAAAGATACCTATTATAACACGGTGATTATAGTAATTTGAGCCAAAACTAAAGAGGACCTTTGTATGGGGGCTAGGTCTAAATATGGATAGATTTTTTTTCAATTTCAATAGGCTTCGTCCTTGGGACAAAAGAGGCTTAAGTTTCAAATTTCAAGTCAATTGATTAAAAATTGCGACCTGTATCGTGTTTACACCGTTTACATGGACAGACAGACGGACAAACGGACGGACGGACATCGCTAAATCAACTCAAAAAGTGATTCTGAGTCGATCGGTATACTTAAAGGTGGGTCTAGGACCAATATTTCGGGTAGTTACAAACATCAGCACAAACTCATTATACCCTGTACTACAGTGTGGTGTAGGGTATAGAAATGCTTGTTCTTTCTTCTTATTTCCTTTAGCTCCCTGTGGAGCATAGGGCCTCAACGTAATTTCGCCATTCTCCTCTATCTCGAGCGATGATTTTTGCCCTGTTGAAATTGTATCCCATTTTTTTCATATCATCTTCAATAGTTCGTCTCCATGTATGCTTTGGCTTTCCTCGTTTCCTGCTACCTTGCGGGTTCCATTCTAGAGCCTGTCCGCATATTTCTGTTTGTGATTTCCGCAGGGTGTGACCAATCCAATTCCATCGTCTCTTTTTAATTTCGAGTTGTATTTCAATTTGGTTGCATTTCTCGAGAAGTGATTTGTTGGATATGGTATTTGGCCACCAGATCTTCAAAATTTTCCTGAGGCATTTATTTACGAAAATTTGAAGTTTCTTTTCAAGTGCTTTCGTCATTAGCCAGGTCTCACATCCGTATAAAAGAACAGATTTTACGTTTGAGTTAAAGATACGTAATTTGGTGCGGGTGTAGATTGATGATGACCTCCAGATTTTCCATAGCTGTGAGAAAGCGCCTTGTGCTTTGGATATTCTACTATGGATATCGTTTGCAGCCTCGCCATCTGGGGAAATGACACTCCCGAGGTAGGTGAAGGAGTTCACATTGTCGATAGCATTCTCACCGGCTTTAAAGTTTGCGTCAGAGTTGGTCGCATTTATTTTTAACGATTTGGTTAGAAATGCGGGGGCGTTTTATTTTTTTTTGGGGGGGGGAGTGGTGAAGGTAGAGGTAATTGGGGGGGGGGGGAGAATTTTCTCTCAAATATGTGTTTAAAAATTCATTCTTATGCTTTTTGCGCTAAAGAAATGCAAGTTTATCATAGTTTAAAAAAAAAAAAATATTCCACGCCGTAGAAGGGGAGCGGACCAAAAAAAAAAACTACATTTTCTAATTCTCAGGGTCCAAATGCAGGACTTTGAACTTCTTGTATCATAAAAATGTGGCATTTGTTAAACAAAATCACAAAAAATCATGTAAAAAAGTGATATTTTTCAGAGGTTGGTTTAGTTCTTCAAGGGGAACTTTTTCCCCCCTGGTCCGATTTTGCTCATTTACGAACTTAACCTGCCTAGGAACATAAGACATATTTTTCCCAAATGTGGGGAGTCTAGCTCTTTTATTTTGGACTGCACCGTGTTAACTACAGACGGACAGACGGACTGATCTTAAATATATATACTTAATGGGGTCCTAGACCGATATTTTGATTCGTTATGCACAGAATGACAAAGTGAGTATACTGTACACTCAAAAAAAAAAAAGACTTAACTTAAACTTTGGAAAAATTTTCTTCAAAATAGTTTATAAATTTTCCCAAAATGTAGTTAAATTTAACTAAAAGTTGTTAAATTTTCTTAAATGTTAGAAAAAATTTAAGTTCATGTACTGTTAAATAGTCCATTATTTTCCTTAAATGGAATTCCCAAATACATGGAAGAAATTCTTACCGCCAAAGAAATTTTCCCTAAATATATAACAAAAATCTTTATTTTTAAGACATATTCCTCTTCTTTAGTTTTATGACGTAATTTTCTACCTATTAGTTCATTTTCTTAGATTTTTGGAAGTTTTTTTCCACTATTTTAATAAAATTTTAATAACTCGTGCAAATTTTTTTTTCAAAAACTTAAAATGGCGATATCTCGAAAACTAAGCCAGATAGAGCAAAATGGAAGCCATATTTGGTTCTTTAAATCTCCATCGCTGGTCCTCTTTACATGTATGGACCCCAATGGGTCCTAACTTTGGATTTAAAAAGTTGGCATTCACGAAAATTTTAAAATACTCATATCTCGGTAAATAATGCCAACACAACAAAAAGTTCCACAGCATTTTTGTAGCCCTTAACACGGAGAACAAGGCCACCAAATACCAAAAAGCTCTTCGAGTAATAGTTTTAAAGTTATCGAGTTTTTAAAATTCTCAAGACCCCAGTGGTCCCCTAAATTCACGTATCTCAAAAACTAAGCAAGGTAGAGCGAAACGGACAAAATTTTGGATCAAAAAATATGAAGATTGTTAAGGAACCCATTTGGGTCGGGGCGCATCGGGGTGCGAACCTAATGAGGCATTCACCCAATCGGGTCCTCAAATGTGTATGAACCAGAGCCTACGCTTTTACTCGAGTAGCTCGAGTAATCGAGTAGCTCGTTACTCGAGCAGCTCGAGTAGCTCGTCAATTACTCGAGCAGCTCGAGTAGCTCGAGCTACTCGAGTAGCTCGAGTAGTAAAACACACATTTTTTTATATTTAAACTCCTGTAAAACAAAAACTATTATAGCTATTTTAAAATTTTTTTGGAATGCTATGCTTCCAAAGAAGACATTAACGGAAAAACGGCTGAAGCGATTTTCATGAAATTTTCACCACGGATAGTACTAATCGAGACGGGAACTATTGGCCATAAGCGACCACGATCGGAAATGGGGGCGTAAAAGGCCACGCCCCTTTGTACCATGCTAAAGCTATATTTGCCTGTCCTGCAATAACGGAAAAACGGTGAACCGATTTTCATGAAATTTTCACCACAGATAGTACAAACCGAGGCGGAAACTATAGGTCAGAAAAATTCGCAATCGGAAAAATGGGCGTAAAATGCCACGCCCCTTTGTACTAATCAGAAACTATGTCTGCCTGTTCCGCAATCACTCAAAAATGATTTAACGGATTTCACTGAAATTTTTACAACAGATACTACTAACCGAGTCGAAAACTATGAGCCACAATAAAGGGGGCTAGAAAAAAATGGGGCGTAAAATGCCACGCCCCTTTTTGTTACACTGAATGCTATTTCTGCCTTTCCGCAATTACGCTTAAACACCTAATTTGTTTATAATGAAATTTTCACCACAGATAGTATTAACCGAAACGAAAAGTATGATCCACAATAGAGGGCGATCAAAAAAAGGGGGCGTAAAATGCCACGCCCCTTTTTACTATACTTAAGGTTTTTTCTGCATGTTCCGTAATCATGCTTAAACAACCATACCGATTTAAAAAAATAAATAAAATAGCACGCCCTTTATATTCAATTGAATGCTATTTGTGTCTGTTCCGTAATCTAGCATAAACTGCTAAACCGATTAGAATGAAATTTGTACCACAGATAGTAAGTACTTACCGAGGCGGGAACGAAAGATTAAAATAGAGCGCGTTTGGACAAAGGGGGCGTAAATTAACACGAGGCTTTGTACTATACTGATAGTGTTTCTGCCTGTTCCTTAATAACGCTTAAACGACTAAACCGATTTTAACAACATTTTTTCCATAGATAGTACTAACAGAGGCGGGCACTTTAGTGTGTGTCAACTGCCACGCCATTTGCAATGTACTGAAAGTTTATTCTGCCTTTCCATAATCACGTTTAAACGGTTATTATAATTAATTTATTTTAATTTTCACGACACTTAGTTAGTACTTATTGAGGCGGAAACTATAGACACGACCAGACAGAGGCGTGAATTGCCACGTCCCTTTGAAATACATTGAAATTTATTTCGGCCCGATCCGTACACACGCGTTGACGGTGAAACCAGTCTGTTCCGCAATAAGTGAAGGACGGCTTAACCGATTTTCATGAAATTTTCACCACAGATGGTACTAGCCGAGGCGAGAACTATAGGCCATAAGCGACCGCGATCGGACAAAGGGGCGTAAAATGACACGCCCCTTTGTACCATGCTAAAGCTATATCTGTCTGTCCGGCAATAACGGAACAATGGCTGAACCGATTTTCATGAAATTTTCACCATTGATACTACTAACCGAGGCGGGAACTATAGGTCAAAAAAATCCGCGATCGGTAAAATGGGCGCAAAATGCCACGCCCCTTTGTACTATACAGAAACTATGATTTAACCGATTTCACTAAAACTTTTACCACAGATAGTACTAACCGAGGCGGAAACCATGAGCCATAATAGAGGGCAATCGAAAAAAGGGGCGTAAAATGCCACGCCCTTTTTATTACACTGAAAGTTATTTCTGCCTTTTCCGCAATTATACTTAAACGGCTGAACTGATTTAAATGAAATTTTCATCACAGATAGTATTAACCGAAGCGAAAACTATGAGCCACAATAGAGGGCGATCGAAAAAGAGGCGTAAAATGCCACGCTCCTTTCTATTACATTGAAAGCTATTTCATCCTGTTCCGTAATCACGCATAAATGGCAGAACCGATTTTAATGAAATTTTTACCAAAGGTAGTACTAACCGAGGCGAAAACTATAGATTATTATAAATGCCATGCCCCTTTGTACTATACTGAAAGTTTTATCCGCATGTTCCGTTATCATGCTTAAACGACTATACTGATTTTAATAAAATTTATTTTATTGAACGCTATTTTTGTCTGTTTCGTAATCTAGCATAACTGCTACACCAATTAGAATGAAATTTTTACCACAGATATTAAGTACTAACCGAGGCGGGAACTAAAGATTAAAATAGAGCGCGTTTGGACAAAGGGGGCGTAAATTGACACGAGCCTTTATACTATACTGAAAGTGTTTCTGCCTATTCCTTAATAACGATTAAACGACTAAACCGATTTTAACAAAACTTTTTCCATAGATAGTACTAACAGAGGCGAGAACTTTAGTCTGTATCAACTGCCACGCCTTTTGCAATGTACTGAAAGTTTTTTCTGCCGTACCGTAATCACGCTTAAACAACGAACCCAATGTTGTTATAATTTTCACCAAAGTTAGTAATTATTGAGGCGGAAACTATAGACACCACCAGACAAAGGCGTGAATTGACGCCCCTTTGTAATACATTAAAATTTATTTTTGCCTGATCCGTAATCACGCGTTAACGGTGAAACCAATTTTAAGCAAATTTTCACCACAGTTGGTACTTACCGCGGCGATCGGGCAAAGGGGCTTAAAATGCCGCACCCTTTTGTATTAAATTAAAAAATATTTTTTCCTGTTTCGTAACTATATTCCATATAAAATGCGATGAGACAAATAAAAGTAAAATGCCACATAAATTTGTAATATACAGAACGTTATTTCTAGCTTATTTGCTATCATGCAAAAACGGCTTAACCAATTCTTTTAAACACTACTGCCATATTAGAAACTGAAAACAGTTAAGCCGATTTCAATGAAATTTTCAACACAAATAGTGCTATAGGCAATATTAAATAGCGATTGATACAAAAGGCATATAATGGCACACCCCTTTGTACTTTAGTGAGAGTTATGTCTGCCAGTTCCGCAAACGTGGAAACCTGCTGAACAAATTTAATTGCAATTTTCTTTACGTGCTAACCAATAGGGGAACTATAGGTCACATCAGACCAAAATTGAACTAGATGCGTTAAATGCCAGACCCACTTGAACTATTGTGAAAGTTATATCTTTATTGAAGTGTTCACCACATAAAGTGCTAACCGAGGAGGGAACTATAGGTTCCTTTTAAAAGCCATTAAAGAAATACATTAATTTTGGTGTGGGGCGATTATTCGTTTTTTCTATTTAGCTTTGTGTCGGGGTCGTTACAGTTGCCTTTTATGGCCAACATTAACTCACGAAAGTATTGCACCTGTTGGGCAATGTCTTTGGGTTCCTTTTGGATTTGAAATCGGGAAGTTCCAAACAAGGTGCAAAAAAACGTTTTGATTTTTTTTTTTGTTAAAAAAAAAACGTTT
Organism: Pegoplata infirma; assembly: GCA_963921195.1. Classification (NCBI taxonomy): domain Eukaryota; kingdom Metazoa; phylum Arthropoda; class Insecta; order Diptera; family Anthomyiidae; genus Pegoplata; species Pegoplata infirma. The sequence continues at coordinate 15,786 of CAWUER010000368.1, read as the reverse complement.
TTGATTTTTTTTTGTTAAAAAAGGTTTTTATGATGGTCGAATAATTTTTTTTGAACGACCCGCATCACACACTCCAGCCAACCAAGAAGGTTTGTTCCCATGACGGAAGAACACTTACAATGTTCCCAGCGATAAGCGAAGTCGAAAAAAATTGACCAAACCTCAGGAATAGGTTTATATTCACCAGTGAAAAGTCATGAAGCAGTAGCTAAACTGACTAATAAAAAACTCATTCATTATATAATATTTTTTCAACCCGGGCAACGCCGGGTACAAAACAGCTAGTACATAATAAATATCAAATTAATAGGATTATCGTAGTGGCTTTGCTAAACTACTACTCGAAAAAGATCGGCGAGTTTTCATACAAATGTATGAAAATCCGCCCTCCTTTAAACTTTAATATCAAATTATGAGAATATTTTCAAAAAAACATGTCATTATTTTTTACCAATTATAATCGCATATACGATTAGAATACTTCCTCGAAATTTCAACTCATTTCTACAAAAAATGTGGCATTGGCGATCTACTACTCGAAAAAGATCGGACGCTTTCCGTACAAATTTATGAAAATCAGTACAATTTATTTCTTTGAGTACACAGAAAAAAATATGGAGGAAACAAATTTGAGTAATCACTTGTTTAAATTTAAAAACAAAAATTGAGTAATTTTTTAATTGACGCAATTAAAAATTTACTTAAAAATTTTAAAAACCATTTAAGTAAATAATTTAATAAAAATTTGATAGTTTTTTTATTTTTTTTTTAAACTCTCATAGTTTTTTGAATTCTCGTTTAGTTAATACTTTTTTGTGTATGTATATAAAAGTTTGTAATCATCTTTATAAAATTTTCCTATGTTTTTGAGACATAAATATGTTTGGTAAATTTGGAAAAAACATTTTTTTTTTTGTAAAAAAATTTAAAACTTTTTTAAACTTAAAAAAAATATATAGATAAATTTTGAGTAAATTTTTAATTGTGTCAATTAAAAATTTACTCAAATTTTTTTTTCAAACATTTAATAAATTTTTATTAAAAATTTACTCAATACTATTAAATCGTTTACTGGTGCAAAATTGAGTAATTTTTTACTCAATAGTATTAAAAATTTACTCAAATACTTTTTTTATTTTTTTCTGTGTAGTAAAACGCACAGTTTTTATCTTTGAGCTCCTGTAGAACAAAAACTATTATACCGATTTTTACAATTTTTACATTTTTGAAATGGTATGGTTCCAAAAAATAAACATGATAAATATCAAGTTAATAGGATTATCATAGTGGCTTTGCCACGCTACTACTCGAAAAAGATCGGCGAGTTTCTATACAAATGTATGAAAATCCGACCTCCTGTGAACTTTAATGACAAATTATGACAAAATTTTCAAGAAAAGATGAAATAATTTTTTACCAATTATGATCGCATATATGATAAGAATACTTGGCGAACTACTACTCGAAAAAGATCGGCCCATTTTTATACAAATGAATGAAAATATGCCCTCTTTTGAACTTTAATGTCAATTTGTAAAAATGTTTTCACGAAAACATAAAGTTATTTTTTTGCCAAATATGATCGCATAAATGATAAGAATACTTTCTCAAAATTTAAATTCATTTCTACAAAAAATGTGGCATTGTCGACCTACTACTCGAAAAAGATCTGCCGCTCACCATTCATAGACTAGATAACTTCAGTAAAATTTAAACAATAAAAAATTTAAATAAATTACGTAAACATGTTAAAGATATGAAAGGAGTCATAAACAAATATTTGGAAAATCCATGGAAGTAAAATTTGCTGAGACCATGTGTTCTTTTATTAGGTTGTAAAATCTTTTGCTGTGCCTTTTTTAAAACACTGCCTATAAATATTGCACTAAAAGGTAAAATGAAAAAAAAAATGTACGGTACATTATAAATGGGAAATTTTAGGTAATAAAACAATTTGGGTTAAAAAATTCACAACAGGTAAATTATGTCAAAATTAAAATAATGATTTAAGAAGTGATATTATCATTGCAATTATAATATGTAAAAAAATAAATTTAGTAGTCTAAAAAGATTTTCACAAATGAAATTAAACTTCAAACAAGTGCTGGTTTTCAAACATTTGTATAAAAAGCGGCTTATCTGTTTCGAGTAGTAGTTCGCCAATGCCAAATTTCTGGTAGAAATGAGTTGAAATTTCGAGGAAGTATTCTTATCGTATATGCGATCATAATTGGTAAAAAATAATGCATGGTTTTTTGAAAATATTTTCATAATTTAACATTTAAATTGGAATCAGGGCAGATTTTCATACATTATTATGGAAAGCGGCCGATCGTTTTCGAGTAGTAGTTCACCAATGCCACATTTCTTGTAGAAATGAATTAAAATTTTGAGGAGGAATTCTCATCATATATACGATCATAATTGGCAAAAAATAACGTTATGTTTTCTTGAAAAAATTTTCATAAAGTGACGTCAAAGTTCAAAAGTAGGCTGATTTTAATACAGTTGTATGGAAATGGGCCGATCTTTTTCGAGTAGTAGTTCGCCAATGACACATTTTTGGTAAAAATGAGTTGAAATTTTAAGGAAGTATTCTTATCATATATGCGATCATAATTGACAAAAAATAATTTAATGTTATTTTGAATTTTTTTTACAAATTGAGATTAAAGTTCATAGGCGGTCGGATTTTCATACATTTGTATAGAAACTCGCCGATCTTTTTCGAGTAGTAGTGTGGCAAAGCCACTACGATAATCCTATTAATTTGATATTTATTATTTTTATTCTTTGAAAAAATACCATTTCAAAAATGTAAAAACTTTAAAAATCGGTATAATAGTTTTTGTTTTACAGGAGTTCAAAGATAAAAACTGTGTGTTTTACTACACAAAGAACTAAATTCTACTGATTTTCATAAATTTGTATGGAAAGCGTCCGATCTTTTTCGAGTAGTAGATCGCCAATGCCACATTTTTTGTAGAAATGAGTTAAAATTTCGAGGAAGTATTCTAATCGTATATGCGATCATAATTGGTAAAAAATAATGACATGTTTTTTTTGAAAATATTCTCATAATTTGATATTAAAGTTTAAAGGAGGGCGGATTTTCATACATTTGTATGAAAACTCGCCGATCTTTTTCGAGTAGTAGTTTAGCAAAGCCACTACGATAATCCTATTAATTTGATATTTATTATGTATATTCTTTGGAAGCATAGCATTCCAAAAATGTAAAATTTTTGAAAATAGCTATAATAGTTTTCGTTTTACAGGAGTTCAAATATAAAAAATGTGTATTTTACTACTCGAGCTACTCGAGCTGCTCGAGTAGCTCGAGTACTCGACTACTCGAGTAATAGGGAGCTCTGGTATGAACTAAATTGAAAAGTTTTTCCCATTTTTTAGTTCAAATTGGCATAATATTAAAATTCTTTTTCTTTCCTTATTTTTAAGAAAAATATGAACTTAAAAGAAGGAAAACATGTCAATGGAGCTAAATCATTATCAATATTCCTTGAATTTAGTTAGTTTTCGCATTTGGTTCAGTTATTATTTTATTTTGCCCAGTTGGCAAAATAAAATCACCTCTGACATACTGCTGACTCTCCCTTTATGAAATCGCTAACATCTTCATACAATTTTTTAAAATGTCCCCAATGACATGTCAGCAGTTGGTCGGCAGTGTCCACCGGTATCGGTGGCCACCAACAATTCGTTTAAACAACCGCGGACCAACTGCTGACATGTCATTGATGACATTTTTAAAAATTATATGAAGATGTCAGCAATTTTATAAAGGGAGAGTCAGCAGTATGTGTGATTTTTTTTTTGTCGACTGGGTTTTTTTCCCTTGATACGAACTTAACCAGCCCAAGATCATAAGACATATTCGTGCCAAATTTCAGAAGTCTAGCTCTTATACTTTGAACTGTATCGGGTCTGCCACAGACTGATGGACAAACAGATGGACAAACGGACGGGCAGACGGACGGACATCGCTAGAATGTCTTAGAACCGATCTCTGATTAATAATATATATGCACTTGTTGGGGTCTTAGAACGATATTTCGATGCGTTACGAATGGAATGACAATGTGAGTTTACTGTGTTCGGAGAGTATAAAAATGTACTAAAACAAACGTGGATGAAAAAATTTATTAAATATCAAAAACGTACAAAAAAAAAACTTGTCAAATTACTAGAAAAAGTCACGTAATACTATTTTACCACTATTTTCCTTGTTTTTTAACAAAAAATTTTTGATCAAAATTATTTTTTTTTTTGTAATTTTAAATTTTTTTTGGTAATTTTACAAATTTCCAAGGTTTTTTACAAAAAAAATCTAGTAAATTCACGAAAATTCCTTATTAGTTTTATTGCGCCAAAAAAAATTGTAAATTTACAATATTATTGGTAAAAATCTTGTAAAATTACACAAATGCTGGTAATTTTTACTAGGAATTCTCGTAAAATAGAAGGTAGCAAAAAATATAATTAAGTCCTGAAACATCTGTATGTTTTATGGCGTCCAAAAAATTTTGTTCGTAAAAAGTTTGTAAAATTACAAAATTATTGGTAAAAAGCTTGTAAAATAACAAAATGTTTTAGTGCATTTTTTAAGTTTCTAAATTTAGTTGATTTAAATTTTTAAACTTTGATTTTATATTCCTTTTTTAATTTTCGTCATGGTTTTATGTCTGTCTTTAAAACTCATATAAATTATAATTAAAACAGACTCATATTAAAAATTTTAAAAGAATAATTTAAACTATTACTATGAACATAATGGCTTATGTATCCTTAAGGTCTGCTTGCAGCAGACACAATTTTCTAATGACAATGTAATGGACAGTGCCAAACAAAATTGATCTAACATCTATGAGAAAATGAATTTTAAAATGTTTTACATATAATCTAAAATAGTACGCACTAAAACATGAAAATGAGTTTCAATCACTAAAATGATTATATCAATTACATTTTTAATTGATTTTGCAGCTATCACGAGAGTTATAGTATTAATTACTAAAATTTGTAAAATTTGAATAGAGAAAAGTGTATTTATTCTTAATTCACAGAAATTTGCGAAATCAATTAAAAAATTTAATTACCCATGTAAAAATCAATTAGATCTTGCCAGATCTGCTTTGATCTGATAATATATGATTGGATCTAATTCTATAGAATTATATCTGCTTAGATATAATTAAATGTAAATTTTGTGCTAAAGTTGACCAAATCCGAGATTTAATTAGATATCGATTTTGGTCATTTCAGATAAAATTATATGCAATCAGATACGATCACATATAAATATTTATGAACAGATCAGATAAGATCTAATACATTTTTACACGGGTATATCAATAAAAAAAATTATTAAAAACAAAATTAAACTTTTTAAAATTTTTTAATAAAATTATAATAAAATTTTTTAATTTAAAAAATTTTTCAAAAATCGTCAAGATGATTTCACGAGTATGAAATTCCCCCGCAAAAAATTTCCCATGATTGTTTATCATTTTAGTTATTAACTTAATTCTTTGAGTAACTGTCTATGATATAATACATTACAACAAAAAAAAAGTGTTGTATAGTTAGCATATTTTGCCTTCTTTCTTTTTTTATAACCTTGTTAGTATATTTCAAAAATAAAACATCATACATGCCTCGAAAAATATATGCATAAAAAAAACTCCATAACAACAAAGTATGTGAGAGATGATGTTAAAGTTCCATTTTTTTTGTGAAAAATTTTGGGAGGTTAAAAAAAAACCAAATGAAAATGTTAAAGTTGCTTAAACATCAACATTTTCCAGAGGAAAAACAACACAAAAAAACGGGCGTTGTAGCCCGAAACAACCATGATGTTGTCAAACAACTTAAATTAAGACAACAACATAAGAGATGAAAATTTAAGTTGAAAAAAAGTTTTGGCTACACAACAAATGACCAAAACATTTGAAGTTTTCTAAAAATAAAAAATAAAAAAATGGTAATGAACAAAGGAAGTAAGTAAAAAACAACATAAAAAAATTTAGAAAAATTAGTTTCTGTTTTGGTTAATTTTTTTTTTATTTTCATTTAAATTCAACTGGCCAGAATATAAAGAATCTAGCAAAAGAGGAAATAATTATGAGTTGTTTAAAAAAATATAATCAACGTGATAACGGGTAAAAAGAATTAAGACAATCAAAAGAACTTTATGAACTTTAAGAAAATATATTTACAACTCTTTTAACTTATCCCCACCAAGATTTGCACAACGGACCACTCGTTGGTAAGGCTTAGCCTCTAGCCACTTACCTAAAGCATATCAACAAATAATTACACTAAAAATCCCTTTTGTCTATTGTGTGCTATAACATTCAGAGTTTATATGTCACTATACTCTGCCAAATAGAGTGGCCGCCTTAAGTATCACTGGAGCACGAAGGACAACATCCACACATGGTATAAGTAGGATTCTGGACTTGCCATCTTTGGATCTTTACATTCAGGAATACGCACTTAGGACACAGCTGAGACTAAGTCAAAACTGCGCGCTGAAAGTTCGAGACTATGGACACACAAAACTCATACGAGACCCTCGATATGATGACTGTGTGACTGATTATATGACTCCACATATCGTGTGGGATGCAGGTATAACAATTGAAATACCATCTAGAGTATTCTGGGAAAATCCACCTGTTGGGGAACAGCACATTGCAGTCTACACGGATGGATCAAAGATGCCACAGGGAACAGGTAGCGGTGTCTACTGTGAGAAACTGGGAATTGAACTCAGTTCAAGGATACAGGACAGCTGTAATATTTTTCAGGCGGAACTGCATGCAGTGTCAGAGGCAGCCAGGCTTATTTTAATGAGGCCGATCTACTCTAGTGAGATCATTATTTACATTGATAGTCAGGCGGCTTTAAAGGCACTATATAACAGGAATATTCGATCAAAGGTTGTCAGCCGTTGTCGCCAAGAGCTTATGGCTCTCATCGAACAACACTCTTTAAGACTGTGCTGGGTTCCAGGTCATCAGAATATTCCAGGAAACGAGAAAGATGACGAGTTAGCTCGTATGGGAGCAGTTTTACCATTAAGTTCAATCACGACCGACGTGCATCCGGGCCTGGATGTTATTTATTTTGAAATACGGAGAATATTTGAACGACAGAAAGATTTGAAATGGGAAAGCAGCCAGGACTGTATCCAAACGAAGGCCTTGTGGACTCGCGGTGGAAAAAGTATCCAGAAAACACTACTTTATATGGAAAAATCAGAACTCAGGAAGTATGTAGGTTTAATTACAGGCCATACTGGCTTGAAAGCTTATTTGAAAAAGTTAAAATTGATAAGAGATGACTTGTGCAGATGGTGTGGGGACGAAGAGATAGTGGAAGATTCATTCCATTATCTTTGTCAGTGCCCTGCACTATCTCGCACTCGATTTAATTGTTTTGGCTTTTATTTCTTTCAGGAACTGGAGGAACTTAGAGATGTCAACCCATGGAAGATGCTTAAATATATTAGGCTAAGTAAACTCGATGAGACATATGTGGAGACATAAATCATCATTTACCAGGAAGGTAGTAATGAATTATGATTAATATGTAAAGCAGCCACCGACAAAAACCACTCCCCCCCCCCCCTTTCGAGGTATCACTTTGGATCAGGAACTGGTCTTGTGGACATTACGTCAACCTCTTCACCTAACCTAACCTATACTCTGCCAAAAGCTGTGAGAGAGATGGAGAGGGCTTTTGTATAAAACTAATAGTATATGGGGCATTCCATGTCAAATCGGACACTTTGAACAACTTTTTTTTAGATTTTCCCAATTTGTTTACAGTACCATTCGAAAACTCCTTCGTGGTAAATTTTCAGATTTTTTTGATGACCCGTTCAAAAGATATCGAATTTTTAAAAATTGGAGGTTTTTTCCTTTACTTTTTTTACTCATAACTTCTTCATAAATCGTCCAAATTTCAATTTTTTTTTTTTAATTTTTTGTTTTTTAACGTACTTTAAAAAAAAAATCCCAAAAAATTCTTAATAGCGCTCTAGTATGGGATTTTTAAGTTTTAAAAATTCAATCTCTTTTTTGAAAATGTTTGTGCTCTTCGATTTTTTTGAAATTTTTTTGTGTAAAACTTCTATCGATTCTACAAATTTTTTGCCCAGGAGGATCGTGGGATAACGATTATTACTATTTTTTAAAATTTTTTGAAAAAAAATTATTGTAATTTTCCAATCTTAAAATCATTTCTACTGCTCCAATGGTGCGTCATAGAGGGGTATTTATAAGACCGACCCCCATTAATTTTTACGTATTAACATTTCTTTGGAACAAACTAATACACTATCTCCTATTTCTAAGGGGGCTCCCACACAAAACGATATTTTTTAAAATTTGCTCTAACAACTCTAACTACCCTAATAGTACCCTTAGAGCAACAAAATGTATGACCGACCCACAATATTTTTTAAGTCCAAACATTTTCTCTGAAAACACTTTCCCTCTATCTCTAATTGTTAAGGCGGTCCACTCCCTAAGTAGACTTCCATTCAAAATTACATTTTTATAAAATTTTCTCCAACTGTTATTTGTATGGGAGCCTACTTAGGGAGTGGAGATACGGCGTAGGTATGTTTTAAAAAAATGTTGTAGGGTAAAAATAAGGGTCGGTCTCACTAATGACCCCTCTCGGACGCACCACTCGACCGGTAAAAGCTGATTAAATAAAAAAAATTTACAACAAATAATAAAATGTAGGGGGACCGCCTTAACAATTAGAGATAGAGGGTAGGTGTGTTCAGAGAAACTGTTGGGACTAAAAAAATATGCTCCTAAAAGGAACAACGGGACTATATATATAAGGGCACTATTAGGGCAGTTAGAGCGGTTGGAGCAAATTTTAAAAAATATCGTTTTATGTGGGAGCCCCTTAGAAATTGGAGATAGGGTATTAGTTTGTTCCACAGAAATGTTAAGACGTAAAAATTAATGGGGGTCGGTGTTATAAATGACCCCTCTATGACGCACCATTGGAGGAGTAGAAATGATTTTAAGATTGGAAAATCACAATAAAATTTTTTCAAAAAATTTTAAAAAATAGTAATAATTGTTATCCCACAATCCTCCTGTGCAAAAAATTTGAAGAATCGATAGAAGTTTTACACAAACAAATTTCAAAAAAATCGAAGAGTACAAACATTTTCAAAAATGAGATTTAAATTTTAAAACTTAAAAATCGCATACTAGAGCGCTTTTAAGAATTTATTGGGTTTTTTTTTTTTAAAAAAGTAAGTAAAAAAACAAAAAAATTGAAAAAAAAAATTAAAATTTGGACCATTATTGAAGAAGTTATGAGTAACAGAAGTTTGAGTAAAGAAACAAACTACCAATTTTTAAAAATTCGATATCTTTTGAACGGGTCATCAAAAAAATCTGAAAATTTACCACGAAGGAGGTTTCGAAGGGTACTAAAAACTGTAAACAAATTAAGAAAATCTTAAAAAAAAAAAAATTCCAAAGTGTCCGATTTGACATGGAATGCCCTATATATTTTTCCAATTTTATAAAAAAAAATGTTTTTGAAAAAATATGTTTTTACAGAAAACATCCCAATTAGAAATTTTGACAATGTCAGTAATGATTCATCAGGTAGAAGGCAGCAAGTGAATACATTTAACTAAAGACAACTTAAGGACATCCATTTCTAACAACAATTTTCTCCGACGAAATTAGCAGATTTTTCTGCTGAAATCAACAGTTTTTTCTGCTAAAATCAGCAGTTTTTTCTATTAAAATCAGCAGATTTTTCTGCTGTCTTGACAGATTTATCTGCCGATTTAAGCCAGGTTATCACTACAGAAATTTAGCAAACCGCGTCTGCTAAAATCAGCAGATTTCTCATATCGCTCAAAATGGGATTTGAGCCATATGAGCAGATTTTTCTGCTGATTGGACACAGTTTTTATTTTAAGTGTAGATATATTTAATCTTAAGTAATTTTCTGACGCCATTTAGACTAGAAACATGTACCAAAAAATCTTAACTACACACAACGACAACTGCATCATTCCAATGCATATACGTTGTCGTCATGATAATCAAAGCCATCACCAACAAAAACTCTTAGCTGATACTGCTGCCACTACAAGCATTTGCGATTGCTGCTGCTGTGTTGCCAATAGTACTAGAGTCATTTAAAATACACAAAACTAAAAAAAAATAAAATGCTGAATACTCCCACACTTTCTGCAGTTATGGATGGTGCTCTGTTTGTTCAGTTGTTGTTTTTACGTCTAGTTGTTATATTTAAATAAATTTCCTTTAAACAACCCACCAAAAAATTGGGTGTGAAAGAATAAAACATAAAGCTAGAGAGTGAAACCCTGATGATGCTCTAAAAATAACGTCCTTTAATTTTTTCAGTAACTGAAACGATGTCAAAAAATGACAGACACAGAAAGAATTATTGTTTACATTGATCTAATAAATTTTTTCATTACATCAATGATTTTTTTCATAAAAGCTTTGGTTTTTTTTCATAATATTTATAAAAAAATTTCATTGCATTTATGAAAATAATCTCTCATTTTATAATTTTTTTTTTTATAAAACTTTTTCATTAAATGTATGAACAATTTCATTATAGCAATCAAATGTTTCCTCATGAAAATTCATTAATCCAATGAAAAAATAAAATTTTCATAGACTTTATGAATTTGTTCATAAATATAATGAACAAAGTTCTTTCAGAGAATATGGTTTTAACACTTATTCCTTTTGCCATTTAAATTTTCTAGTTGGGTTCCATAATATTTGCCATAAATGTGTGTCATAAAACTGTATACAAGTGTTCGTAAAGTGGTGCTGTAATTTTGTGTTTTTTTTTTTATTCTTTAAAATACAGTGAATTTATGCATAAATTTTTTTATTTTTATTTCATCAATCAGTTTTTTTACCATCCCGCAGCGATTTTTTTCGCTCTTTTTGTAGCATTCTCTAAGTAGCCAATGCTATTGGGTCGTTGTATTTTGAAAAGAGCAAAAAAGATATAAAACATAAAACACATGAATGCGTGTGGCGCCATAAGCATTACGCTAAGGCGTTCAATAGTTTATTAAAAAAAAAAAAAAAAACGAAGTGTAGATGACAGTTTTTTAAAATATTTTTTTTTTATTAAATATTCTTGCAAACCCAAAAATTTTAATGGATTTTCAAGTGTTTTAAGGAGTTGAGTACTTAAAGTTAAGTACAAAGGATATGGGTATTGCAACAAATTATAGGAGATTTTGCTTTTTTGGCAAGCAAGGGGGAGTAGGTCGTTTAACTGATTGCAAAATAAAATTATTAAGTTTTTATATATTTTTCACGTAGAAAAACTCTCAGATATTGAAAAACTTTCGTTAAGAAAATATGAAAGATTTTCAGTTACAAAAAGTCACAAGATCCTGAAATATTTTTTCTTCTTTCAAAAATTTTTTCGATAAATTTTTTATTATTTCTCATAAAATTTATGAAAAATTTCATTGCACAAAAGCAATGAAATAATTCTATGAAAATAATCATTAATTTAATGAATTTTCTTTTTGTGAAACTTTTTAATTAAATGTATGGAAACTTTCACATTTTTCCTATAGAAAAAGGCTCAGATTCTGAGACATTTTTCCTATAGAAAAAGTCTCAGATTCTGAGACATTTTTCCTATAGAAAAAGTCTCAGATTCTGAGACATTTTTCCTATAGAAAAAGTCTCAGATTCTGAGACATTTTTCCTATAGAAAAAGTCTCAGATTCTGAGACATTTTTCCTATAGAAAAAGTCTCAGATTCTGAGACATTTTTCCTATAGAAAAAGTCTCAGATTCTGAGACATTTTTCCTATAGAAAAAGTCTCAGATTCTGAGACATTTTTCCTATAGAAAAAGTCTCAGATTCTGAGACATTTTTCCTATAGAAAAAGTCTCAGATTCTGAGACATTTTTCCTATAGAAAAAGTCTCAGATTCTGAGACATTTTTCCTATAGAAAAAGTCTCAGATTCTGAGACATTTTTCCTATAGAAAAAGTCTCAGATTCTGAGACATTTTTCCTATAGAAAAAGTCTCAGATTCTGAGACATTTTTCCTATAGAAAAAGTCTCAGATTCTGAGACATTTTTCCTATAGAAAAAGTCTCAGATTCTGAGACATTTTTCCTATAGAAAAAGTCTCAGATTCTGAGACATTTTTCCTATAGAAAAAGTCTCAGATTCTGAGACATTTTTCCTATAGAAAAAGTCTCAGATTCTGAGACATTTTTCGTATAGAAAAAGTCTCAGATTCTGAGACATTTTTCCTATAGAAAAAGCCTAGGATTCTTAGATATTTTTCCTATAGAAAAAGTCTGAGATTCTGAGACATTTTTGCTATAGAAAAAGTCTCAGAAAAGTCCTATAGAAAAAGTCTCAGATTCTGAAACATTTTTTCTATAGAAAAAGTCTCCGATTCTGAGACATTTTTCGTATGTGAAACGTCTTAGATTCTGAAACATATTTCGTATAGAAAAAGTCTCCAATTCTGAGACATTTTCCGGACACAAAAGGTCTTAGATTCTGAGACATTTTTCGTACAAAAAAGTTTTAGATTTTATGCATTGTTCTATCGAAAAAGTCTCATATTCTGAGACATTTTTCCTATAGAAAAAGTCTCAGATTCTGAGACATTTTTCCTATAGAAAAAATCGCAGATTCTGAGACATTTTTCCTATAGAAAAAGTTTCAGATTCTGAGACATTTTTCCTATAGAAAAAGTCTCAGATTCTGAGACATTTTTCCTATAGAAAAAGTCTCAGATTCTGAGACATTTTTCCTATAGAAAAAGTCTCAGATTCTGAGACATTTTTCCTATAGAAAAAGTCTCAGATTCTGAGACATTTTTCCTATAGAAAAAGTCTCAGATTCTGAGACATATTTTCCTATAGAAAAAGTCTCAGATTCTGAGACATTTTTTCTATAGAAAAATTCTTAGATTTTAAGACATTTTTCCTATAGAAAAAGTCTCAGATTCTGAGACATTTTTCCTATAGAAAAAGTCTCAGATTCTGAGAGATTTTTCCTACAGAAAAAATCTCAGATTCTGAGACATTTTTTCTATAGAAAAATTCTTAGATTCTGAGACATTTTTCCTATAGAGAAAGTCTCAGATTCTGAGACATTTTTCCTATAGAAAAAGTCTCAGATTCTGAGATATTTTTCCTATAGAAAAAGTCTCAGATTCTGAGACATTTTTCCTATAGAAAAAGTCTCAGATTCTGAGACATTTTTCCTATAGAAAAAGTCTCAGATTCTGAGACATTTTTCCTATAGAAAAAGTCTCAGATTCTGAGACATTTTTCCTATAGAAAAAGTCTCAGATTCTGAGACATTTTTCCTATAGAAAAAGTCTCAGATTCTAAAACATTTTTCCTATAGAAAAAGTCTCAGATTCTAAGACATTTTTCCTATAGAAAAAGTCTCAGATTCTGAGACATTTTTCCTATAGAAAAAGTCTCAGATTCTGAGACATTTTTCCTATAGAAAAAGTCTCAGATTCTGAGACATTTTTCCTATAGAAAAAGTCTCAGATTCTGAGACATTTTTCCTATAGAAAAAGTCTCAGATTCTGAGACATTTTTCCTATAGAAAAAGTCTCAGATTCTGAGACATTTTTCCTATAGAAAAAGTCTCAGATTCTGAGACATTTTTCCTATAGAAAAAGTCTCAGATTCTGAGACATTTTTCCTATAGAAAAAGTCTCAGATTCTGAGACATTTTTCCTATAGAAAAAGTCTCAGATTCTGAGACATTTTTCCTATAGAAAAAGTCTCAGATTCTGAGACATTTTTCCTATAGAAAAAGTCTCAGATTCTGAGACATTTTTCCTATAGAAAAAGTCTCAGATTCTGAGACATTTTTCCTATAGAAAAAGTCTCAGATTCTGAGACATTTTTCCTATAGAAAAAGTCTCAGATTCTGAGACATTTTTCCTATAGAAAAAGTCTCAGATTCTGAGACATTTTTCCTATAGAAAAAGTCTCAGATTCTGAGACATTTTTCCTATAGAAAAAGTCTCAGATTCTGAGACAATTTTCCTATAGAAAAAGTGTCAGATTCTGAGACATTTTTCCTATAGAAAAAGTCTCAGATTCTGAGACATTTTTCCTATAGAAAAAGTCTCAGATTCTGAGACATTTTTCCTATAGAAAAAGTTTCAGATTCTGAGACATTTTTCCTATAGAAAAAGTCTCAGATTCTGAGACATTTTTTCGTATAGAAAAAGTCTTCAATTCTGAGACATTTTTCCTGTAGAAAACATCTCAGATTCTGAAACACTTTTCGTATAGAAAAAGTCTCAGATTCTGAGACATTTCTCGAATAGAAAAGGACTCAGCTTCTGAAAAATTTTCTTACAGAAAAAATCTCAGATTCAGAGACATTTGTCCTACCGAAAAACTCTCAGACTATGAAAAATTGTGTGTATAGAAAAAGTGTTAAATTCGGCTGTGCCGAATTTTTTATACCCTCCAACACGTTTACAGACGTAAAAAATGTTTCGTTTGCTAAGCAAAAGGACAAAAAATCTATAAAAAATTTCGTTTTTTCAGAGGATTGTTTAGTTCTTTAAGAGGCAACTTTTTCCCCCGTGGTTTGATTTTGCCCATCTCCGAACTTAACCAGCCTATGACTGTAAGACATATTCGTGCCAAATTTAAGGATTCTAGCTCTTTTATTTTGGACTGTATCGTGTCCTCCACAGACAAACAGACGGACGGACAGACGGACGGACATCGCTAGAATGTCTTAGAATCGATCACTGATCAATAATATGTATACATTATGGGGTCCCCGACCGGTATTTCGATGCGTTACACATGGACTGACAAAGAAAGTATACCATCATACTGTGGTTGGAGGGTATAAATAGACAGATTGTGAGACATATTCGTGTAGAAAAAGTCTCAGATTCTGAGACATTTTTCGTATAGAAAAAGTCTCATATTCTGAGACATTTTTTTGTGATGTTTTTGGATGATATTCTGGGATCATAAAACCTGTTTTTGATTAACATTTCGATTCTGATTCTGAATCTAGTTTTAAAATTTTGCTATCACGTCAAGTTTTTGAGAAAATTTAGGTCAAAGTTCTCAAAAAACGTGTTTTTGTCCATTTTTGAGAGCTTATAACTTTGTAACGGGTTGTTATAGAACGGAAAATTTGGTATCATTTTGTTAAGCAGAAAATGCCCTTTAATTTTGCATATTTAAAAAATTAATTTAAAAAGAAAATGGAAAAACCTTATATTTCCGACCTCTGTGGTGGGTTTTTGGAACTTTTTTTAAGAGTTTGAAAAATTACCATTGTATTATTTTTTGCTGTAGAATAGACTTGTAAAATCAGATTTGCGATATATTCAGCCGTTTTTGCTCTGCAGAAAAATCAGCTCAAAATTCGCGTTTTCAGATGCGTTGAACCACCCCAAGGAGCGAATTTTTTCCATAAAAATACCGCCATTCTTTTTAGTTCACCTAAATCCTTCAAAAAAATTATGATACCCGCAGATCAAATTTTCAAAATTAACTCTAATAAACATATATTTTATGGTCTGCCATGAATTTTTTTAGTCAAGAAAATATCCTGGAATAAATATGTCTGCTATAGACAGCCTGTAAAAACTATCAACAGATACATACTTATAACAATTAAGAGATTCTAGTAACCAATATGTTAAAACATTGCCTTGCCATTAAAATGTCTGGT